>VWZW01002450.1:13179-24503 GCA_013397115.1 Edolisoma coerulescens
CTGTTCCAGCATGGGCTTCCCACAGGTTCACAGCCTTCTTTCAGGCATCTGCCTGCTCTAGCATGGGTCTCCTCCAAGGGCTGCAGGTGGATCTCTGCACCCCCCGGGGCCTCCATGGGCTGCAGGAGGACAGTCTGACATCACTATGGTCTTCACCATAGGATGCAGAGGAATCTCAGCTCTGGCACCTGGATCACGTCCTCCCCCTCCTTCTGCAGTGACCTTGGTGTCTGCAGAGTTGTTCCTCTCCCATATTCTCCTCTCTTCTCTGGCCACAATTACTTCTGTGCAATAACTTTTTTTCCCTTCTTAAATATATTACTCCAGATGCTTTACTACCATTGCTGATTGGCTCAACATTGGCCAGTGGTGGTTCTGTCTTGGAGCTGCCTGACATTGGCTCTGCCAGACATAAGGTGAAGCTTCCAGCAGCATCTCACAGAAGCCACCCCTGTAGCCCCCTGCTACCAAAACCTTGCCACGCAAACCCAATACAGCAATACATTCAGATAAACATTTCAAGTGAAAAATTAGTGTATCGAGTATTTTGGGGTCAAGCTTGATTTGGTCTCAAGCAATAATGCGACTTCAAAGATGTTAACAGTAATTAGAAAACAATAACAGAGAGTTATCAGATTCTATATATCATGAATGTCATTGAATGGATTTAAGTTCATATCCTTTACCTCATCCTGACTATGGAATGACACGTGCTACTGCTTCAACTTGCACATTCCATGAAATTCCATGTTTTAGACATCATTCAAAATAAACACTGTACAACTAATTTGCCATGAATATAAAACCAGAAGTTAATACTGCATATTAGCAAAAGAAACCCCAAAAAACAAACACACAAAATGATTGGATTTGTTTTATGCTTCTTTATAATAAGCAGCAGAGTCAAACTTGGATAGATCTGAGGAAGAAGAAAATATATATGGCTCAATCTCTCATGACTAAAAAACTAAATATTTTCAATAATAAAAAATCAAGAACAAAAGAATTAAGCATTTAATTGCCAGTTACCCTGTGCTTTTTGAGCCTGGATTAATTCTGCCTAATGTATCCTTAAAATACTGTTAAATTCAATAGCAAAACTAGGAGCCATGTTTCTGAATGCTTCTACCTTACAGAGAAAGAAAAAGGGTAAGACAACACAAATAAAATAAACATTCTTTGAGGGTGTGGACTAGAGTAAGTACACATATTTCAACTGGGGGATGTAGGAGGAGAGAAAAGGAAGAGGGTTGGGAGAAAGCTACTAGCAATGTTTTTAATTGTCATCATATCAGATGGTACTCTCCATTCAGTCCATCAAAATTAGATGGACTCTTCAAAACACACCACAGCTGCTTATTTCTCAGAATATCCTATCTTTATGACAGGCAGCAAAAGCTGGACATTTAAAAATTATATTTCAGTATCTGCTGTGGAAACACCATACAATCACATGAGAATTAATCTTGATTTGATGTCTCTTTCAGAATTACTTCGAGCAACCTGAAAATTTCAGAGATGTGTTTATTCACACCTAATATTGCCTGCCCAATGTCAACTCTAAGAGTTTGGGAAACCAGACCAGGAGAAGAGTGGCAAAATGAATTCCTGATTCTTCCAAAAGATTTCATTGCATCTTAAAGTAGTCGAATCTGGGAGTGGGATCTCTTCATAATTCCCAAGGACAGTACTGGTAAAAGCTAGGAAGGACTGTAAAGGACCATGCATTACATTTGTACAGCATAAAACAAGTGATCGCTAGGCTCAAAAAGTTGAAATATAAATGTAAACACAAGGTGTCATGGTTTAGGAATGGTATTTCCCAATTTAGTGTTCCCACCAAAAACCCCCCAGGCCATGTGCCCCTGGTTCCCTTCCCCCCCTCCCCCCCCCCCATGGTGGGATGGAGAGGAGAATGGGAGGCACAAAACAGTAAAGATTATGGCTTGAGATAAGAACAATTTACTGGAAACAGATATGAAATAAAAACGAACAGCAACGACAATACTAATAACAGTGTACAAGACAGGTAAATGATTCACATGCAATTTCTCACCATGCGGAACCCAGTGCTACCTGACTGTACACCCCGACAAACTGGAAAAGAAGTGACTCCCCTGTGTGTGACATGAGGTGGTATAGAATAACCCCAGAGTCCTGGCTGTGCCCCTCCTGGCTACTGCAAAAATTAACCCTGTCCTGGCCAGAACCAGGACACCAGGGTAATCACAATTTACCTCACAGACAATTAGATTAGATTATGTTAATAAAAAAAAAAAAAAAACGGATTCACTTATATTGAGGAGAAATATGTTATAATTAGAAGCACAAGCACAATGCCAAGCACTAAGGAGCTGACTGATCTACTGAAACTATATCCTGGGACGCTGCGCTGTATTTTAAAAAAATTACTGAGACTGCAGACATGCTCTACTGTTGTGAAAAAATAAGAACCAAGTTTGGCTTTCCTTTGTTTCTCCATTTTGGGTGTTATCCTTTATTTCTCAAGATAGAACTATTAATTCTGTTTCCCAGTAGAGGTAAACTTCAAAAACCTGGATACTTTAGTCAAATATATTTTTCTCCTCTTTTAAACCTACTTTACAGCAAATAAAAACCTTTTGTTTTGTTAAGGTCTGATTAGTGAGAGATGCCTCTGACCAAGTTGCAAATGAGACCATATGCAATACAGATTTTATTTTACAATAAATGTGAGGTAGAGAGATAGAAATAGAAAAGAGTAAAGGGTGGAGAGAGAGAGAGAGAGGTCAAGCAGAAGACAGTCACTACCCATGAATCCAGTGGCATCCCATTGGTCCTTCTTCACCCCGGGCTTCTCAGTGGTGGGGGTCTCGGAGTCATTCTTCTGGGGATATCACCTTTATACAGTCCAAGTTCCGAGTATCACAGAGTGGTCACAGATGCCATTCCCATAACTTGGGGTGATAATGTGTATGAGCAGTTGCTTCCTTTTCCACAGTGGGAATTATTGTCCAGATGCATTAACCAGGATGTGCTAAGCAGATCTTGCCTCACCAGGCCTGGAATTAGTGCCTTCCTGTTGCAAATTCCTCCCTTCTGTGCTTATCTCAAGTTCCTGCTGTGGTGGCTTATCTTATGGCAAGTTCCTTCTGTGGCCTTGTGTCGTGGTTTGGGAATGGTGCTCCCCAATTCAGTGCCCCCACCGACTCTCCAAACCACACGCTGTTCTCTCTTGCTCCCCTGTTTTCACCTCCTCCTCCCCACTGTGGATGGCTGGAGAGGAGAGTTGGAGGCACAAAAGGCAAAGATCACGGGTTGAGATTAGAACAATTTACTGGAAACAGCAATAAGATAAGAAAATGAACAGTAACAGCAATAATATTAATAACAGAGTATACAAGAGAAGAAATTATTCACATGGAAAAACTCCACGATAATAGACAATACCGGACAGCTCCCTCTGCCATATTGTCTCATCTGGAAGGAACCCCTTCTCCCCGTAAAAGAGCCCTTTCCCCTGCCCCTAGAAATGACATGAGGTGATATAGAATAACCTCCAGACCCCAGTCATGCCCCCTCCTGGCTACTGAAAAAATTAACTCTGTCCTGGATGGAACCAGGAAACCTTGACAGTGTTTGAGACAGGCAACTGTGCTCCTTGCACCCTTGTAGGCAGACAGGACAGAGGCAAACTAGCTTTTTCAAAGAAGCCACCACTTCTAAGTCTTTACTACTGATTTGGATTTCTAATTCCAGCTCCTTGTCACTTGACCTAGTTGTACTTTTGATAGCTTTTTTCCTCCCAGTTGTTTTTCTTTAAATTTATTTTAATAAAACACAACAAACTCACTACAATTTTAATCTATATCACACTGCAAGGTCTTTCAGCAAGAAAAGAGCAAGAGAGCCCCTGCCTCGTGCCACCTCACAGGAATCAGCATTTCAGCAGCATTGGAGCCACTCTCCATGCGTTTCAAGCCACTGAGGGGGGGTTGGCCCTGCAACTGCTGTGAAGTTTCTTCCAGTGTTTAGGCAGCATTGGAGCCTTTTGGAGAAAAATAGTTTTTTCCAGGTTTTGTTTTTCCCCTCTCCTGTTGTTGTTTGGGGGCGGAGAGGGAGTTCTTGTTTGCTGTGTTGTTTTCCTTTGTTCTCTCTCTCGGCTGCATGGTCTGGAGAAGGGGGCTTCTTCGCCATCTTGTCTTTGTCCTCTGGGCCACTGGGCTGTCCAGGTGGTGGCAATATTGTTTTCTTTGTTCTCAGGGAGAGGGCCACGTAACTCAGCACCTTTGTATCTAGTGCTTATTGCTGTTTTCTTGGTTATTGCTGTTTTTCTTTTAGTAAACTGTTATTCTTTCACTTATCTCTTCGTATTTGTCTCTCCTTATTGTTGAAAGGGGAGTGGTTAAAACTAAGGGGAGATAACATTTCAAAGTCTGCACCCCGTAAAATCATCTTAAACTAAGACAGGTTGGTTTTGAAGTCTCCTAATAATGACTACCTGGTACACTTTCCTAATCTACACCTGCAATTAGGAAACATGCATCAGATAATTCCATCACAACCTAAGTTTGTCTTTCTCTTACAGCATGAGAGAAGGCCTTGACACTGTGTAAGCACTGTTCAGCAGTAACATCAGTGTGTTATCAACACTGTTTTCAGCACAAAACCAAAACATAGCACCATGCCAGCTACTACAAAGAAATTTAACTCAATCCCAGCCAAAACCAGTACAACTTCATAAATGTAATTCTGTACAGCTTAAATTTATATATATCCTTTCAATTCCACAGTTCCAACAATTCTTAAAAAAACCCCAACAACCATAAACCCCCCCAATCACAAACAAACAGTAACAGTTTCATGAAACCATGAGTACATAAGAAAAATCTATAAGATAAGGACACTTTTTTACCCACTAGAAAACAACAACCCTCAAATTCAGTAACACCTCACCTGCATCAGCTCTGGACCGCTGACCTGGTGATTTTCCAAATGGGGTCTTCATTCATCTGTGTTTAAGTGAGCAGCAAAGCTGCTAGACTAGGGTGAAAATCCAGTTCTTCCCAACTCACCAAATATCTTCTTATTCTTGTAATAGAACAGCTACTTATTAATATACCATCCAATCATCAATTTGTTCTTCCTGAAATATAGGAGAAGCACTTTTAGTTATATCACTCTGAAAAACAAACCAGAAAATATAGTCTGATTTGAGACTTGGTTAAAATAAACAATGAAGTGAAACAAAATATTTTTTTTCATGTTCAGTGAGAAGTGTCTTCATTTTCTGTTATTCTGGATGCATTCAGTAAACAGAGAGTGGTTAGGCAAGAAGACAGCCAAATATTAAGGCTCATACTTTTCCTCATATTCTCAATGCAAGTTCTGTATCAGTCATCCAGACAGATACTCATAGAAAAAACCTAATAAAAAATCCCCAAAACCCCACCAGTTAGTATAGGAAAGAATGACTAGTACTTAAAAAACCCTGCCTGAAAGCAGAACAAGCTGTAGTACATTCACCAGAGATAAAGCAAAATCCAACTACTTCCATTTGTTAGAAAACAAAACAAAATGCTTCACACTCATTAGAATTCCTTCTCTACAGATACGTTTAAAAATATAGAAAAAAATCTTAACACATAAAAGGTAAAACCTCCCACAGATTCTATTGCCATATGCAAACTACAAATTTGTGAAGTCATTAGTTTATAGAAGATTTGCAAAAGTCATTGCTGATTCACTACACCTAAATTCAGATTCCTGAAACATTTAGTAAACACATTTCTCTAGATTAGGGAGATTTGGGAGGACAATGCTTTCAAGTATTTTCCAAGATTTAAATTACAGACACGTGTTATCACCCAAAATTTTGAAACATTACAGATCAACTATTTCAGACTAATGTTTCTGGACAGCAAACATTTATCCTAATTAGTTGTCTTAGGTTACAATGTAAGATGTAACCAAAAGTATATATTCTATCACCATCTGTTGAAACCAGGTGGGGCAATGTTCTTGGTCTCTTCCAGGACACATCCCTGGTAACTCCCTCCAGAGGGATATTTTTCTGTTAATGAGCCATCTAGCCTCACTGCATGACTCATAAAATTACGTCATCCCATTGTGAGATGCTTCGCCCAGGGGGAGGAACCAAGTATTCCTACCTGGATATAATCTGAGGTTTGGAACACCACAGTCAGCCCTTACCTACTGGATTCTCAGAGGACAAGAGCTACCACTGGACGTCAGGTGAAGACCAGACCCTTCTACAGGATCACTGCTTCAACAGAACCACTTCATCTGGACTGCTACCACGACCCTGACTAACAGGGTGTCAGGTTGTATCCTGACTCTGTCAGTGTTCTTGTACTATTGCATTTATTTTAATTTTCCTATTAAATTATAATTCTGACTCGCGATCTCCCACTGTTTTTTTTTTCGAACTAGTACATTAATCCATTTATTTCAATGCTGCACACAGCTAAAACAACAGGTCAGCTCATCCTTTTGGCCTGGTTTCCTTAAGAAACGTGATTGCTGTAATCATGCCCTCTACAATTAGTCAGTCATCTATGGCCTTCTCCCTTTCACTTTTTTTCTTCCCAACAGCAGCTTTGCAACCTGCTGTTAATTTTGACAAAAGGGTAAAAAAAACCCAGAAGAATTCCCCTAACCCAGCAGTGGAAAAAGATGTACCTGATGTTCATGTCTTACTGAACGACTGAATATACAAGCATATGCTTTGAGGTATAGTACAAGTGCTCTGCTGAAAATTGCATTTCCATCTCCTAACACTGCCACTTCTTCCATGAATCACATTTACTAACTACTAGGAATATTAGATCAATGCAGAGGAATATTCCTAGAAATAAAGAGTAGTAGAGAGACAAATAAAATTAAATACTAGTTTCTGGTATTTCCAGTTTAAACAAGTATCTGGCAATTTGTAGTTTTTGGAAAGATCTGTGCTATATTTGGAAGAACTAACTTTTTAGAAATTCAGTCTGGAAGCAATAAGAATTTGTGAAAATAAATTTAAATATCCATTTAAAGAAACTTAGATTTTCCATATTTCATCTCTTTCTGAAATCTAGCCATTATATACACAGTAATGGTGTACAGTACCAGAAGAATAATATTCAAGGTTTAAAACATTTGAAAAAACAATAGGAAGCAATTAGCTTGCAAATTATTTGTTTAGAAGTGTACAGAAACAAGAAGTACTGGTATACAAACCATGCACGGGTGTGTGTACACATATTTAAAACATATAAATATATTTTATATTTATATATAAAATAAAATAGCTAATTAAATTTACTCTAAAATGCTATATTGATGTAACCATAGATTATTTAACTGAAGATTGAAATAATCTGAAATTTGTATAATCCATCTCTTGTTGGATGTCTATACAAGTGGCTCTTGTAGACAATAGAACTATAAATGCTGTACCATTACTGTTAAAAGGAAAAAAAAGTGCTACCTAAAGTTCACCTGATTTTCTTTCCCTTTTTAATATGAGAATATCTAGAAAAACAATGTTCTATATACAGATATTTTCAGTGAAAGCTACCATAGTAAAATACATTCTAATACCACCACAGTTAATACACCTTAAAAAGTGAAGCAAAACAGATCAGATTATATTTGGATAAATACAGGCTTTTATCTTCAGCACATGTGTACACTCAATGAATTCTAGGATCAGATTATGATATTTTATAATGATCCTGGAACTGAATGAAAACATTTCTAATCTTTTTGTAAACTTTTATCTTTCAACTCGGTTTCAACAACATCGAATGCAAGAGAAAGCATGTTGCAGTTTATTTTTAATAACAATTTCAGCATAAGCAAATGGATAAGTTAGATGAGGATTTTACCGTACTGTAGAGCAGAAGAAGGTTTTCTGAGAAGGTCCAGAGGAAAGAACTCCCTATTATAGCATAAAACTATAAAAGTGTATATAATTTAGGAGTTCTAAAAAATAAAAAAAAAAAAAATTGGAAGAACAGTTATTAAGAGCAATATTCAATTGAGCAACAATCCAAATATTTCCTACCTCTTAGGTAATACTCTAAATGTTCAGAACTATGTAGGTAGCTTTACAAAGGATTTTAATCTTTCAGAAGCCTTCTGAGCCAATAGTTTGAACAAGTTTTGTCTAAACCACGTTTCAGCACATCTTTAGCTTAGCGACACTGAAGTTAGGCATAGTATTTCAGGTGAAACATGAGGTTCATGAACTTGAAGCATTAGTGCAGTTTTATGAGAACAGAAACACTGCATTTAAAGTTCATTGAAAAAAAAAGACAGACAGAAATCCTGAAAGTACCATTTCCGATGTTTCCTGCCATACTTGTTCTTCCCCTTGAATTAGCAAGATATCGTTGTTACTGAGACAAGCAGTATAGTTTGCTCTCTCTTTCCACTGGATTTTCCTCATGATGTACATTGTTAAAGCACTGTCTCTCACTTCATTCAATTTAGCATTTAAGGGGTCTTATTTTTGCAATAGATATTTTGAAATAATCATGGCATGCATACTTAGCATTAAAGGCAGCAGTAGAACTTCATTAGAGTAATATTATAAAATAATATTTTAATGAACTTGCTTAATATTTTAAGTTTCAGGGGTTCGATATCATCTCATAACACTAATTTTCAGAACTCACATACTACATTTGAAAATTATAATGAAAACACCAGTGGAGAGAGCATGAAAGCATAGGATTCTCATCCTCCCCAAGTCACAAAGCAGCTATTCCTGTTTCAAAACATTTATTATAGTTCAAGGACAAAAACCCATATTTCCTCTGAAAGCTTCTATAATAGTTTTTAGCTTAGTCTGTAGCACCCTTATGCTTACACAGATGGTTACTGTGGGAGATGCAAGGCACGGAAGTTAAATGTTCTTGTCTGCATTACAGCACCCATCTGTCAATAGACTTGAACAAAAAAAAAGCCGAGTGGGATTTTTCCACCTTCTATGGAAAAAAACCTACAAACAGTGCGTGGCATGATGTGGCAGTTTGCATGGCAGATCATGAAGAAGGGTGCGCAGGGAGAGCACTGAGGCTCTGCAGCTGGAGTAGTTAGCTGAGTTGGTGGTCATTGCCCTCGCCAAGGGAGCTCAGATATGGTTTCCACTTGGACAGAAGCTGTTTCCTCTGTGTGCACCAGAAAGGATGTGGCAACCCAGACAGAGTATCCACAAAAACACACAGCCATCCAGGTCTTAAGCTGCAAGGAGTGCCAGTATGGCACTGCTCTCAGAGGGCAGCAGAGAAAACAGCTGTGTGAGGTGCAATCAGGTCAACAATCTGCTCAGCCCAGTGGCAGAGCTGAGAGAAGTAGAAAGACTAAGAAGTATCAGGGACTCTGAGATTGACCAGTGGAGCCGCACTCTACCACGCCTTAGACAAATGACCTGCCATCCACTTCACAAGAAGCAATAGATCTCCTACCCTCTCACCACCAGGAAGAAGGAGGGGACTGTAGAGATGGAGGGGTATAGAAATGGGTTTCTACTCAGGGTGGCAAGCAAATCCCCTCCCGACCTACCTCACTTTCCCAGGTGCCCTTATACAATAGTTATGAAACCTGGAATCTGAGGACCAGGGAAATGAGAATGTGGATGAAAGTCCATCCAGGTTGGAGGGGTTGCCTAGGGCAGGGCAGCCTACCCACTGCATCATGACCTCCTCAGTTAAGAAAAAAGAAGGGTTGTAGTAGTAAAGAAGTAGTAGTCATTGGTGACTCTTTTGAAAGGAACAAAGGGCCCAATATGCTGACTGGACCCAACCCATAGGGAAGTATGCTGCCTTCCTGAGGCCTGGGTAAGGGACATCACCAAGAAACTTCCCAGCCTGGTACAGCCCACTGACTATTACCTGCTACTGCTTTTTCAGGTGGGCAGTGACAAAGTCCCAGCAAGAAGGCTGCAGACAACCAAGAGGGACCTCAGGGCCTTGGGACAACTGGTAGAAGGATCTGGAGCAGAAGTTGTGTTCTCTTCTGTCCTGCCAATTCCCTGCAGGGAATGATGGGGCAATAAACAGGAAAACCATGCAGATGAACACCTGGCTTTGAGACTGGTGTTACCAGTAGAATTTTGGGGGTTTTGATCATGGGTCAGTTCACGTGACACCGAGCCTGCTGGCAACAGACAGGGTCCATCCGTCTCAAAGGGGGAAAAGGATTTTAGCTCAGGAGTTAGCAGGGCTCATTGAGAGAGCTTTAAACTAGATTTGAAGGGGGATGGGGACAAAACCAGGCTCAACAGAGATAAGCCTGGGGGTGCCATGCCAGTGTTTGAGGGACAGTGAGCTACCAAGGTCCTTCAGTCTGCCATATCAGTGGAGGTAGGGGATGGAGATCCATGCAAAAGTAAGGATGCAAGGGTTAATGATGTGTTAGTAATCCCAGAAGTACCTGAGAATTGTCACACATCAATTAGGGCTTCTCCCCGAAAAAAGGCAGTAGGGTTATTATCCCAACTGAAGTGCATTTACACCAATGCACACAGCATGGGCAACAAACAGGAGGAACTGGAAACTATTGTACATCAGGGAAACTATGACAGTTGCCATCACAGAAACATGGTGGGATGATTTGCACGACTGGAATGCTGCAATGGATGGCTCTTCAGAAGGGATAGGCAAGGAAGGAGAGGCAGTGGGGTAGCCCTGTATGTTAGGGAGTGTTTTGATTCTTTGGAGCTTGATGATGTGTTACAACCTGCCCCTGAAGGCAGGGTAACTGAGATTCTTGTTAATAGATCCCTCGGGGCAGATTAGAGGGACACTGAATGACTGCTGTATATATATGAGTTTTCCACTTGAGCCTTATCCAGAGGGAGGACATTGGCATGATAAAAAAACATTATCCCACCACATAGGATCTGCTTCTTATGGGCCTTTTCCCTTATCTGGCTTAAAACCCAGCTTGTTAACAACATTAGTCACAGGTTATCCAGGACACAATTGCAGGGCTCAACAGGTTTATCTAAACAAAGGTCAGTTTGTCGTGGTCATCCTCCCGTGGTAAATGCGCACGCCCTCTGCACCTGGGCTGTTTTTTGCAGATCAGAAGCTTTGCTACCACACACCCAAAAACTCTCCTCCTTCCCTTTGGTTGGGGGGTGCAAACCTGCCCTCAGCAAAGCACCCTGCTGCTTTTACAAATGGCCAATTGAGTCATTAACCTTTACCATTTCAGTCTCTCACATGATGGTAGTTATAGAGTTGAGTGTTTATCGGTAAGTGTATTGGATTTTTATGGCCAGGTTTTGGTAGCTCCTGGCAGGGACCTGCAGACCCATGGAGAGAGGAGCC
>VWZW01002451.1:0-220601 GCA_013397115.1 Edolisoma coerulescens
CGCACTGCGGGCAGCGCGGCCCCGACATGCCGGCAGCCCGCGCGGCCCCTCACGGACGCTCCGCCGAGCATTCCCGCCGGGAACGCCTCGCGCCGCCCCACACCACGGGGTCGTTCCCGCCCCGGAGCCGCCCGCCCCGTGAGGGGCGCGGGGGCCGCCGGGGGACTCCGCTGCTGCCTCTACCGCCGCTCCTCCTCCTGCCAAGGAGGCTGGAGGGGGCCTGGCAGCCCCCTTTGTCTCCGTCTCCCTCACCGAGGCGCGCAGGGACGGGCCCGCTTCTCCCCTCCTCTGGAACCTGCGGGGTTGTCTCAACCGGTTGTGTGGGAAATGGCTCCTTCCCACCCCACCGCCGGTAGATCGTGTTTCCACTTCTTCTAGTTCAAAACTCCCAGGTTTACCGCCTGACTGGCCTCTGCAGCCCCTCTGCCGGTCTGCTGGATGCCTTCAGGCCTTGGTGGTTTTTCCTTCGGTTCAGTGGAGAACTCGCCGCACAGCTGAGCGAGAGCGGTGAAACTTTAAGAGACACTGCAAGGCGACTGCCCACCGGGACGGGCCGATGGCTGTCTCCATTCACTGCACCTGGGAATTAGGAATGCTGCAAAAGGAAGGCTTTGAAAGCCCAACGTCAGTGAGGCCCTGCATGATGCCCCTTGGACTTTGATGGCATCTACACGCTTGTTTTTGTCAGTCTGATGTGTAAGCTCTTCAAGGGCTGAAACCAATTTCTCTTGTTTTGAAAAAACTCTTTTCTATAAAGCCTTCCCTAGTGTACCACATTCAGCGCTTAATGATTGAACTTTTTACCAGCCTCTCCATTAGTTTGCCCAGGACATTCAGTATCATACCTATCCCATCCTGCTGGCCCTTTTGAATACCAAGGTAATGTGAAGAGCATTTGAGACTAATGGAATTTCAGTTCCCGAAGTCAAAAATCAAAACAAAGGAAGATCTCCAGTCAGGTTTTTGTTTTTAGAACCACAGAGTCCATTTACAGAGCAGTAGATAAATACTTAATATCTGTACACAACACAAGTAAATATTTCCTCTGTAACAGATCTTAACATCCCCCTGATGCACAATGGCTTAACACAGAAATCATCTTCTTCTGATACACTCAAGCATTTCTGTGTCTGTTATGTTGTAAGACAAGATCAAAGTTTTAGGTCATGATGAAGTGTTTACAACCTCAAAGCCAATCAAAAGAAGAAAGGTGTTCCAACAGCCTTCTTCAGATTAACTGTTAGCAGTTAACTATAGCAGTGGTTGCTACGGAGGTTAGAGGATAGAAGCTGCAGTAATTGTGAGAGAAGATGACTTGATAACAATAGTAAATATTGTCACAAAGAAAGACTGGTACTATTTAATCATGCTGGAGGAAAGAAAAGTAAATGGCCCTGTAAACGTGGGTGTGGGAAGAAAACAGGGGAAGAGTCATAATGCCACATTTGTGCAGAAAAGGTGAGCTACCTAGAGAATGGCAGCATTTTCCATCGCTTCAGAGAGATGGTGGAATAAGCCATGACTGGCAGTGGCAGAGGAAATCTGAGGATACAGTCCAGCTGATCTGATCTGATCACCTGCCCCGCCACTAATCAGGCTGGAGCACAGGTTGCTGCTGAGAAATGTATTTATTGGTTACCAACACAAAGCAGGAGCACCCTCGGCATGATTAGAGGAAGTTGTAGTGAAATGGGCTGGAGAGAATCATCAAGGGAGCCCCGTGAGACTCAGGAAAAGAAAGGAAAAGCAGAAATGCAGAAAAAAATACACCCAAAAAACTAACCCAGTGACCCACAAAACAGGAGCTGCATTAGTACAAACTCATGATTCACTTTGGTTACTTTCCCCATAATATTGCTTTCTTGGCTACTGTCAGCCAGTGGAGGAAGCCCCTGTGCCATAACGTCCTAAATTGTGGAAGGCAACTGAATGGACATGTAAACTGGAGCTCTGTGAATATCTTCAATTAAGCATATTGGTCTGCAAAGCATCACAAGAACTTGACTGAGAGACCCTCTCCCATCTTGGATTATTCAGAGTTTGCTTTGTAACTGGTCAAAACTTAAAGATGAAAAAAACAGTGAGTTAATTTATATACACCAAAGGGCAATAAAGGAGCAGTTATATAAATGAAACAATGAAAATGTCATCAAAATCACACCAATGTTTTCCTTTTGCCGCAGGAATTGATGGATGGTTAATTATCCTCATTTGACCCAGATTTACTTGAAATGAAGTCCTCTTTAAACTTGTTTTCCTGCTCTTATTGTTAATGATGTCTATCAGAGCCTCCCAGAGTAGTTGCTCTGAGTGATCTGTTCTTTCCCTACCTCACTTTCCCTGCCAGCTCCTTCCTCTTTTTCCTGTTTATCTGCTTCTCATTTCCTGTCATTAGCCCCTAGATCATTACACAGAGATAGGGAAGATTTGATGGTTTCCTTCTCCCTTCTCTTCAAAGGCTTCTGACTAATATTTCTATTGTATTTCCTAATTTGCCTCTTCTGGGGAAAGCTTTATGCTGCTTTCCCGTTTATATTTTTCTGAAGGAATACTGGTAAAACTTTTTATAGCATGTTAAAAAAAAATCTTTAAAGCATAATTTCCTTCCTAGACTCTGTGAGCAGTGTGAATATAGCCCATTTATTACATTTGGAATTGGATGCCTCATGCTTTCCTGTCCCTATTTACTCTGATAATTTTAGGGAGCTGTTTCTGGATATCCTGCCATAAGAAACAAATAAACTGAAAAAGTGGTGAAACAGAAGTCATTAGTGAACAGGATTGCAGAAAAGTCCAAGATGACCTGTTGACAGAAAACTGAGAACTTATCAAAGTGCCCAAGCCTAGCTTAATGGCAGCCAGAGGAGTGTGGAAAATGGCTTATTTGGGGAATTCACAAAGAATAGAGAAGTAGAACAGACTGTTAGCTTCTTTCCTGTTGACCAATAAGTCCAATTTTGCTGTGGATTTGTCAGCCTGGGGAGCTACTGTGTTTCAGAGACTTCTCTGAACATGGCAGAGCTGCCAGGCTTGGTCTGGGAGTACTTGATGCATCCTTGTTTCTGTGCAAACTGTTTCCAGCTACCCAGCTGACAGCTCTTCCCATTTATATCAACCTCATCCAGAAAATCCAACAAAGGACTTACAAATATCTCCCAATTTAGGCAGAATCTCTCCCTCACTCAGCTAAAGATGCATTTGAAATTATGTGGCATTTGACTGGTGAGAGGAGCATTTCTGTACTGTTCTTTCAGCTTCTTGTCCAAGAGTCTATTATCTATTAAGGTACAGAGGCTGGTGTCATCCCCAGCCCTCACTTCCTGCATCCAGCCTGATGTCCAAGGGCTCACTACACTCTGGGTAAAGAATTTCTTCCTATCATCTAATCTAAATCTCTGCTCTTTTAGTTTAAAACCATGGAGGTTTTAAAAGGAGGTGCCATTTGACCTTTGCTTGTGCTGGGCCTCAAACACACACAAGTAAATTGCCCCAAGCCCAAACCTCACATGACAACATTTCTGCAAGCTGATGGCACATGGGGGAACATGACAGCTGCAGCAGAAGGACAGCACTGATCCCCTCCTTGGGGACACCACTTGGGACAGAGAGGGAGGACTTCTGTGCTGGGATTTCTCACAGACTTTCTACAAGGCATTTCTAGGGGAACTCTTCAAAGAAACACCGTCACTACCAAATGTCTCCTTCCCGCATATACACTCTCTCTTTTAAACTTGCCAGTAGCTTTTTCTCTTCAGGCTTGTGTTGAGCTTTGGAGACAAAACTAAACTGAATCTCAAGTTACCTCATTTAACGTAAGCCCATGTATCTTCATTTTCATGCCAGACTCCAAAGTACATTTCTGTGAGCTGCTGCTGTCACACATCACACTTGTGCTCCAGCAGGACTTCAGCCACTGCAGTGTAACCTGGGGGAGGTCACGGAAGAAGGCAGAAAAACGGCACCCCTGGAAGCATAAATCTGTGCCCCTTCCATTAGTCAGTGAGCAACAATCATCACGCACAGGGGCTTGGCTTAACCCTGAAATAGCAGACTGGAAGAAGATAGGGTATGGAGATGTGGTAACACTTGAAACACAGAAAGCAAGCAGCAAAAGAGATGGGTGGATCTCTCTTGTCCTCCAGATTTGCGACAGGAAACACAGAGTTTGAAGTGGTCAAGCATTATTCCTTTCAGTTGGCAGCAGCTCTTTGCAGCTGCAGCCAAACCACTCAGCAACACAGGCGTTGTGCAGACTTGCCCTTGCTGTGGCTTGTGACCAGGCATTCCTGTGTTCCCCTCCTCCCGGCAGCTTTCCAGCCACCTGCTGCCACTTTCAGCTTTCTGCTGCTATATATATTCTTTTTAATCTCTCCTGAACCCTGCCTACATTTTCTGAAGAGAAGATGAAATTTGGATTTTTTCCAAGGAGGCTTTTCTAAGGAAGCAAGTTCTTTGTGATGTCAGGACATTAATCTTTTTTACCTCCCCTTCAGCCATATTTGAGGCAGGGAAGTGATCTGAAAGGCTGCAAGTTTCTACACGCAAAAGGTCACAGAATCATTGAATACCCTGAGTTGGAAGGGGCCCACAAGGATCACTGAATTCCAGTTCCTGCACAGGCTGGCCCTGCACAGGACAGCCCCAAGAATCACAGCATGTACCTGAAAGTATTGTCCAGTCGCTTCTTGAAGTCTGTCAGGCTTGGTGCTGTGACCACTTAATACTCACACTGAGAAGACAATGGAGTTATTATTGTTCTTTCCCTTCGCTGCTGGGACCATGAGACAGAAGGATATCCCAGTATGGTATTTCACTGAGATGCAGCTAGGAACAGAAATCTGACCTTGCAGCAGGGCAGTGAGAGCAGGGCATTCACTTAGATGAGACTTGTGGTCAGCAGGAGGCCTGACAAAGCATACTTTTATGCATATATGTACACACAAAGAAATATAAAATCTGTTTGCCTGCAACAGGTGTGCAGGAAGACCAGCTCCCTGCAGGAGCAGATGTCAGTCTAATGAGAGTCAGCGTTTTGTTTCAGACAGGTACAGGCCAGCCTGCTTATCAGACAGCAAAGCTGGAGCTGCCGAGTCGAGTTCTAGCAACAGCTGCAGTTTGTTGCTTGGTCTAGAACAGACAAAAAAACAAACTCCCCAAAAAACTCCCTGCACTAAGAGTTTCTCCGACGCTGCCTTGAGCTTTGCACTAGCCTTCAGCATTCCAGCAAACACACTTCCATGACATCTGAGGGACAGCTCGTTTTTAACCATGGAACACTGTGTGACCCCAGCCTGCACCGCAGGAAGTCACAGGCTGTGGAGGAGGTGGTGGGAGGTGACTGGAGACATCTGGAGTGGAAGTGTCCCTCCCACCTAGAGACTTCCATGTTAAAGAAACTAGACAACTCAAAAGATTAGTTCTGATCCTGTATTCTAAAAGGAATTCTCAGACTAATTACAGAGCATTTGTAGCAACGATTAGCAGAGGCAACAGCATTAACCTGTGGGCACTATGGTTATGTGGTCCCATCCCAACTGGGGCATTCCTGTCTCTTCATGAGTTGAGGGATTTCTTCCAAGCAATTTTAACTGTTATTTCACAAAATACAGAAATATAAACTTTCTTCACTTCCCATGGTTAACACTGGAAAAATAAACCATGGAAGTGTCAATGAACATTTGAACAGATCCTGTTTTGAATCCCACATTTTTTAGATTTTCTAAATCTGTTCAGAAGAACCCTTCCTTTACAAAAAACAAAATGAAGCAGAAAAAAAATAAAAAGAGACGCATATTTTCTTCGTTCTCCTAAAACAGAACTGACTGAAAGGACAGAAGCTGGCTCCACCCTATCACTATCTTTAGGAGGAAATTTCAGAGTTAAAAGAAATATTAAGGCATCTTCATCAAAATCAGTTTTTGATACTTGCAGCTATTTTCTTTCCCAGATCTGCAAATTAGTTTCATTTTCTAGATCTCCATCATAAATGGTTTTGGTCAGGTTTACAACAAGGTAAGAAACAGATAATGAAGCATTTCCTCACAGTCCTTAATTTTATTGGTAATCATCACTAATAAAATAATGATTACTCAAATTGGTCAAATAAAACCAATATAAAAACCATGGTCATTAGAATATGATAAAAACACACAGCAAACCGGCTTAATACAATTATATATATATCAGTTTTCTGTTGTAGCAAAGAGCCCATACTTTAGTACATAGCAAATAAAGATTCTGATTTCAACTTCAAATAGTCACTTTATATTTACTACAAAAATACTAAATGAGATTTTTGAAAAGCAATCCTCAAGTCCAGGTGCAATCTCTGACATGTTAACTGCAAAGAAAACACAACTTTTGGGAGCAACTGTAAACCACAGAAGGAAAAAATTCTTTCTGATGCAAATCCTTATCCCCCAGAAACAGACTGGCTTCCTAATCTCCAGGTTCCTTTTCAACACAGGTACCTTCCCTCATCTCAGTTCTTCCTGACATTTTATTCCCATATCTTGTGCAAATAAATGCTCCAGAAGGTTTCACAGGCAATTTCCAAAACCTCCTGCCTTCAGTGTACCCAACAGAGGTATCAGGTGCTCACTTGTAAAGCTCCAGCAGCCTGAGTTTACAACCTCATGAAAGATTTTTTTTGTGAAAAGCTGTAAGGTCACAGCAGTGTGTCCAGCTCAGAACCTCATTCCCAGGGCTTCCTAGAGTGCTGTGTAGGGCACAAATACAATAAGCACATGGACCTTTCCAAACTAATGGCACTGACATGAAAACACTTCAGAGTTAAACTGTACATTTGTAGAGGGAGACTGTGATTGTGGTTCATAAAAAAATATTTCAAAAATACAGGACTTGAGCTCATCTTCCTTTACATAATATGCATTGACAATGCAAACCATCCTTGTTTTTGCTTTTCTACCTGTAAAAGAAGAAACCAGTTGAGATTCATACAGAGTAAATTTCCCAGAGACTTGTGTTAGGACTGTTGTCTGCCATCGGCACCATGGAGGGAGTCACACCAGCTACTTCAAGCCACATCTACCTTAGTAATTCCATATTTCCTGTCTGGGGATGTATAGTTTGCTATCAGGATAGGGTGTCCTGGACCCTAACTCTGTTCTCTTTATCACTCCTAATTTATTAGTGTTATTTTGGATACTAGGAAATAGGTTATTCACATGTCCTCATGGTTGCTTTGAGGCCTATAAACAGCTCAGTGACTGGTTTATCAGACTGTACCCCTGCAGAGTCCCCTGTGAAAGCATCTCTCTGCAGACTGTCCTTGTCTTTGCACATCAGGAGTCACAAATCTAGACTGGGGCTTCTTCTTTACATTTGGATTTATTTGTCCTTCAGCAACTGACTTGTGCAACAGCCAGGTAAGAGCTCACTTGCCTCTTGACTGTGTCTCTACCAGTACATCATAATCATGGCTTGAGATTCTCTGGAGCCACCAGGGAAAGACTTCCAAAGGTTTCTAGTTCTAACACACAAAGATGTCACAGCAGAAAACGGTTATTCACTTGTAAACAACAACTCTGTGGCAGAAAATAATGAATGTCACTAGTTCTCAGTCTCTTCTTACCAATTGTCTATCATCCAAACTGCTATGAATCGATTAATAATAGCCTTGGGATATTTAAAACAGGACAGAGCTCTCCTCCCTTCATCCATCTTACGATGATCTTTTTCCTTTTATGACAACAATCAAATTTTCTGGCAGAAGATTTTTCAGTTCTCACCTTTGGTCTTTGGCTGACAGAAGTTAATTTGGCACTTTCTGACGTTGCACTTAAGGTGAACAAGATTTGCTGGAGTCTCCTACAGACCTGGAGATATTCAAAATAAGACTGAAAAAGTGAAAAATGGAAGTGACTACTAGAATAGTATCTCTGATCCTGAGTTAGGACCCCTCATCATCAGTCTTCAACAACATGTCATCTGTCTTGTGTCAGCTTGCAGATATTTTAAATACAAACAAAGGAAGTTGTGAAAAAGCTTGGACCTTTGTCTCACTTCCACAGTGAATGTGAGAAAGTCAGGGAAAATCCACAAAGCCAAAAAACCACATGGCAATTCTCCCATTGTTTTCAATTTCTGCTGCATGGGTAATTAAGATACAAAAAAATGAAACAGTAAAGGGTGAACTTTTACCTTCTCATACTGGTCATACTGGCATGGGAAACGCTATCATCCTTGGAGCTGTCCACAGCCACTTCCCTGGGAACAGACACTTCAACTGTCCTTGCGTTTTCTAGGCAATAAATAATTGCTTGATTCTGATGAGAACACAGCAACACTGCACAACATTCATTTTGTTTTACCATTTTTTTCAGAGGCATCACAACCTCTTCCCAATTTCACAGAATATACAGACCAGAAATAAAACATCAGGTTAAATATCAACCTCATACTCGCTTTCTGAAAATGACTGACATGAGGAGCAGATATTCAGAGCAACTACAATGTACACATATATAGAATGATTCTTCCACGGTTAAATTTTCTGGGTTTTTTGGCAACTAGAGGCTTAGAGACTTCTGATCTCTCTACTTTGTTCCTTTAAGATTTTACTTACCATACTGAATTTACATTACAACAGCCAAAGAAGCATTGAAAGTGTTACGACCCAACCCATGAGTCACTGCATATGCACCTGCATGCAAATGCACACACACCGGTCCCTCCTCCCCCTCCTTCCTCTCTCCAAGTCCTTCCCCCTTTATACATCCTCTGTGGTTTCTCAAGGAGAAAGGACAGGTGTCCCAGACAGAGCATGAGTATGTGGTCACATGCAGTTCTGCTTGTAATGACAACGATTCCATGAAAAGGTACAGCAGCCCTGACGTCCTGGAAAGTAATTTTTTTTATAGTTACTTACGGCAGATAATCTATGAATCTTAAATCAGCAAGAATATTCCCTTAGCTAATTTACCTCTTTACATGACTGGAAGCTCCAGTTATTCCTTTCTATTAGCACTGGCAGTAACTGAGCAAGACAGTCTGATGGAAAGAGTACCCAAAAGACAAAAACTAAAATGTGATTGAGAATAGGATAACCACTCTGCCATGATTTTTAGAAGCCAGATCTTTTTCAAAGATGCTGCACAACAGAGGACTGATTAAAAAGCCCAGTGCTGCCCACCAGTGACTATCACAGAATCAATTAGGTTGAAAAAGACACCTGAGATCATCAAGTCCAACCTTTGACTGAACATCAGCTTGTCAACTAGACAATGGAACTGTGTGCCACATCCAGTCTTTACTTAAACACTGCCAGGGATGGTGGCTCCACCATGTCCCTGGGCAGTCCATTCCAATGCCTGACAACCATTTCTGTGGAGAAATTCCTACTAATGTCCAAATGTAGCACCTGTTCTTCAGACAAGAACACAGCAAAGAACAGATTTATCATGAAGCACGGTACTTGCAGCAGACTAATTCCTAAGAAGCTAACTTTAGGAGAGGTTTAGCTGATATGGTTTTAGCTCTCTGAAGTAAGGAGTGTTTGTAACACACAGTCATTAACAGCAAGTGTTCTGCTGACCACAACCACTGATCCAATAAGATAAGGACTCTCAAAAGGAGAAAAACATTGTCGTACTAGTTTTTGTTTCTCCTGAAGCTGGGTACTTACCAGTGTAATTCAGGGATGGGGCTGGCACAGGAGGCAGCATTGGAGGGATCATGTCAGCAGCAGCTGATTTCTGCTGGTCTATCAACTGTAACAGTTTATCCCGTGCTTCTGTACTCTGGCGATTCTGCTCTGCTGTTCTTTCCTCCAAGCTCCTCGATACCATGAGATGGCTCTACTTGGATAATGGGATAATTACTTCCAATGGAAAATTTACAATTTGCACCCTCAAGGAGGGCATACAAAATATTGCAAGTGCTTCCATGCATTTAGTTTTCAAACTGAAAGTGAATATAATTATTTAGCAACTCTTGTGAAAAATCTGATTTTGTCCCTTTTACTATCCTGTATCTAAGTCCGTAACTGATTAAACATTACAATATTTTATACTGATCTTACTTCAAGTAGGAAAAATACAGTTATTGTCCATATAATTTGAGGAAGTAAAAAAAAAACAAACAAAAAAACCCCAAACAAAACACCAAACCAAACCCACCAAACATCCAGCAATTAACTACAATTAAGAATACACTTAATCAGAGAGACACATATTCAGGAGGGGAAGCAAAAGCAGGTTTCTAGCAGAAGTGTCCTGGAACTCATCTTTAAGCGAGGTTTTGATTGTTTTGACCTCTTCCCCTCCCTCTCAGTAATTGCTTCCAGAAAAACAACACTTACTAAAAGTTTGCATCACCTTGTACAACCAAATGACTAAGTATTACACAACATAACACAATTAGAAAGTGACAACACAGCTTACATTTAAATAAGGAAATTTAAAATCTTTAGGATCCTTAATTGAACAGTCAGTCAGTCACTGGGATGGAACACATAATAGCAAGACAGTAGCAAGGGCAGAGATGTTTTTGTGATGTTAACTTCACTCACTGGGGTGCCACTGAGTAACTGCTCAGTTGCAGGTTAAGGTCTTTCCATGTAAACTGAAGCTTTCCAGGTCTCTCTTTCCCAAAATCTTTGGGATTTTCACAGAAGAGGACTGGCAAGACAGACCCAACAAGCACATACACTATGATCAAACATTTGCAAAAGATGTTCCTGAACTAACTTAAATCTCATGTGCTTTTGGGTCAGAGTAGCAGAAGAGATGTATGATACGGCTTTCAATACACATTTTACAAGCTTGACAAGAAGCTGTGGGTTGGTGCAGTGCTTTCACTGCTAATACTATCCAGACTACAAGAGCTTGGATCACATTGCTACACCACCTCTTTTTGCAGCATAACCTTATAAATGTGCTGCACACTTTTCAGCACCTATACACAACATAGGGCAAATAAGAGAAACTACTACTGATCTGCTTATGGAATAATAAAAAAAAAAATCACAAGTCTCAAGCAAATAAATAGTAACTGACAAGATGAAAGACAAAAAAGCACCAGTAAACTATGGGAAAGCAGATCAGCAGAAAGGAGATCCAGCCTTCCTTTTCTGTTAAATTCTGACCTGTCCTTGTGAAGAGTCTAGAGTAGGTGCATTTTGTGTTGGGTCTGGCTGATGTAGGCAATCACTTTTGTCCCCAGAGGCACCTCTGAATTTGCTCAGTTGAGCTTTAATTTGAGCATTCTGCCGTGTGAGCTCAGCTATCTGTCCCAGCAGATCACCATTCTGAAGTAACTCTTCAGCTGTGCTGTTTTTCCCAGTGTCACCTGGGCAGGACAGATTGATTTTCGTGTGGGAACTCTCCAAGTCTTTGGCTGCAGGAGGAATTGGTTGCCTTCTAGAGATGGGACAGTTTTCCTCAGTTGTGCTCTGTGTCCTCGGGGAGGAAGGTAAGCTCCTTTCCTTGCATGGCTCTCTTTCAGTAGATGGGGAAACGGCTGCAAACACTACAAACACAAAATAAAGGAACAGTATAGACAGTGACATGCGATCCTCACTGAAGAAACTAAGAGTGACTTTATTGCCTCAGGTTACTAATAATCAAGCAGGAATTTGAATTGTAACATCTGGCCTGAATGGTGTTCTCTTACTGATCAAATCCACTCCGTGCAATATCCTGCTGTAAGAACTCACCAGGTTAGTATTTCCTATTGCAAACAGTCCTACATTTAAATGATTTAATTAGAGATTGAGAGAGAAGTCACTGAGAAGATGATAAATTGGTTTGAATTTCTTAGCTGACAGATCAAATACTACTTCTTAGTTAGTCCTCCATTTTCCAAAATTCAGTTACCTTATCTGATAAACTAAGTTTTTGTTTCAGTTCTGATATTTATATTGGGTTATTGACAAAACTTTTTAGGATACTAAAACAAAATAATACAAGACTTTTGGCATGATAATAAACTAACTACCTAGCCTCTAAGAGAAGGAAAGAGGAAACACTGTGGTCAACAAAAGTTGTTAGGTATTTTTTTGTGGTCATTATCAGCAAAGAGGTAACACACCACAGAGATATGACTCAAGTTACAGCACTGTCAGCTGCTACATGCTAAGTCCAAGCTGAATTTTGTGATCAAAACAGAAAATAGATTTTCTATGCTTCACACACCAAATAGCCCATTCCTTCACAAGCTTTAGTTTTTGCCTCTTGAGCAGAGAAGAGCACTTAAAAGTTTATACTCAAGTGTGTTTTATGAATCATTGAGCATAAAGAAACATTCATTAAGTTTAACATTTGTTGAGCCATTTAGCATCAGTCTTAAGAGAGTAACAATATATTTTAGAGAAGTCTCAGAATACAGTTCTGTGTTGTTGTTTCAAATGACAGAAGACATCTGACAGTTCTGAAACCAGACATTGCTCTTCATAGAACAAGACCTTTAGTTCATTTCCTCCAGATTTTTTATGTATCTCCTCACAGCACAGCAGCCCACCAAGTGGCTGAATTAGATATAAACTTCCAATTGCCCTGCCAACTGTTTAAAAATCAAAAGGACTTTTGCTTATGGTTATGACTTGGAAAAGGCTTACAAAACAACACAGCTGAAAGGGAGGAAAAAGCAGGAAAACCCCAAAACCCACTCCTGTACCCGCCTTCTTGTCAGCCACCATCAGGGTGGCCATAGATGTAATTTTCTGCCTCTCAACAAGGATGTTATGCAGGCCCTGGCATGTTCAGTGGGATGTATGTGGTTACAGTGACAGCTGCAGCAGGAAACAGCTCATTTTGAGAATCACAAAGGGTGCTTCCTTCTGCTCACTTCAGTAAGGATAAATGAGAAACACCTTCCTGTTACAAATAGGGTTAGTGAATTGGCTTCTGTATGTGAATGTTAGGAAGTTTTGTTAATTAATCTGTGAAGTTAATGAGATTGTGTGTTGTTGTAATGTAAAAGGGGGAGGGAGTTAAGTATGACATGTTAATTGTTCCTGTTATAGTGTTCTGGTTATTGTTAATGTAATGTCCCCTTTTCTGTAACTCCCTTGTTTATTATAAATATCCTGGTTACAGTGGTTAAAGTTCCATTATCATAAATTAGCTGATAAATGTTTTTAATTGTTAATATAGGAAGATAGGGACAAGATGACCAACGAAGGCCAAAGAGGAGTTTTCCAGAAAATTCCCTGTAGACTGTCAATCAGGATACCAGTCAAAATGAGGTCCCGCCCAATCCCTCAACTGTGCACGCTCTGAATGGGTGGACCCAAGTCGGACCTGCCCCAAGGGGGCGGAGGCAGGGGTGGGCTGGGAACCTCAGGCCCGCGATTGGTGGAATGTATCCAGGCTCCTTGATTGATTGACTTGGGGGGTATAAAAGTGGCTGCACAGAGCTTGTGGGTGTGCCTCTGGCCACATCCAACCTTGGCTGAGCACCTGGTGCTGCTCCTATGCCTTGTAGCTTGGCAGATGGCCATATTTTGGTCTCTAATTGTCTCATTTACTAATTCAGTTGATAAATTCCTTTTCTTTTGTAATTGGTTCAGAGATTTTTATTACATTCCTTAATCACTCCGATGAACTTTCTTCCTCCCAACAATGGGAAGTGAGCCACCAACATATGAAACTCCTAGAGCCTATAGATACTGACACAAGACTGAGCTACCTGTGTATCTGGCACCACATAATTTCACCCAAAATTTCCTCAACCACTTCTGTGTGTTAAATGAAACCCAATGGGAACCTGGCTCCCACAGCTTCCAGAGACCCCTTTGCTGGGAAGACTGGTTCCAAGCAGGAGCACACAGCCTACAGCCATCCTGGTGTCTGCAACATGGATTGCAGAAACAGAGAAGTTCCAGGCTTCATTGGTCCCACCATTAAAGGTAATGGAGGCTGGATTACACCATCAGCAGATGGAAATCTGAAATGATGTGCTGTGGTGCATCGACAGAGAGCTTCAGTAATCACACAGGTATGATAATTGAGCACAAAATGTCAGTCTGGATTGCCAGGACTGCTGCCAGGAGATGGAAAACAGGAAGCGTACAGGCTGGCTAGCGACAGGCATAGGAACAAAAGAAATGCATATCAAGGTGCAGCAGTAGGATATTCCAGCTACAGGGCCAGTATGTCTAGGCATACAGATTAAAAATTTTCCATGGAAAATACATATTCAGAGGGAGTTTGAGATCGGAACAGTAACATACAACACAGACTCCTAGGGCTACTGCAGTCACAGAGATCTCACTGTTCTGGAGGGAAGACAATTCCTGACTGCTCTTCTGCTGCGGTGGTGACAACAGCACAGCTGGCTGGAAGATGTGAGCTGGGAAGCTTCCACCAGGTCTCGTATCATCCAAGGCACCTGGCCCTGGGCAAAACGGGAAAAGTAGTTCTTCCTGTGGAAATTTCAGCATATTTTCCCTATTGCCTGCATCAGTCCTGGGCTCAGAATAGGTCAAATCAGGTTTTTCTAAAGAAAAGGACAAAGCAGGGATAGAAGTTAAACAAATAATGAAAAAAAAAATTAAAAAGAAAAAAAAATTAGTGAAATAGGAAAAATCTCAATAACAACTCTTANGGACTGCTGCCAGGAGATGGAAAACAGGAAGCGTACAGGCTGTCTAGCGACAGGCATAGGAACAAAAGAAATGCATATCAAGGTGCAGCAGTAGGATATTCCAGCTACAGGGCCAGTATGTCTAGGCATACAGATTAAAAATTTTCCATGGAAAATACATATTCAGAGGGAGTTTGAGATCGGAACAGTAACATACAACACAGACTCCTAGGGCTACTGCAGTCACAGAGATCTCACTGTTCTGGAGGGAAGACAATTCCTGACTGCTCTTCTGCTGCGGTGGTGACAACAGCACAGCTGGCTGGAAGATGTGAGCTGGGAAGCTTCCACCAGGTCTCGTATCATCCAAGGCACCTGGCCCTGGGCAAAACGGGAAAAGTAGTTCTTCCTGTGGAAATTTCAGCATATTTTCCCTATTGCCTGCATCAGTCCTGGGCTCAGAATAGGTCAAATCAGGTTTTTCTAAAGAAAAGGACAAAGCAGGGATAGAAGTTAAACAAATAATGAAAAAAAAAATTAAAAAGAAAAAAAAATTAGTGAAATAGGAAAAATCTCAATAACAACTCTTACATCCAGGTATCTGAAAAAACAGACTAGAAGATGTTCCACACACACACTCCTAACTTTCTTCTGATGCCCAGGTACAGAATTCTTTCACTCAAGCATATTATAAATCTTTACTAGCCTTAAGAACGAGAAGAACTCTTACACATAGCCTCACGATTTCAGGATAGTAGTGTGAGATCTGTTTGTAGCTCATGCACAAGACTTACAGATATGTGACTTGAACAGGTATTTGAGCTGCATTTGGTGACATTTTCTTGAGAAAATCAGACTGATGCACTTGTCCTAATGCCCCATATTACAAATTTGACAGCAACAATAGTTGGGTAGAAAACAATTCAAGACTTTTTTGAGCTCTTTGGTGATTTTCTTATAATTTAATTTAAATGAGACATCTCTTCAGTAAATAAAAAGAAGTTACTCTGTATTTGATTAAGGAAAGTAAGGAAAGAAGATTTGAAAATTCTAGTGCTGTGGAATTGTTGAATGTGAAGGTTTGGGTGTTGGGGTTTTTTTGAGGGGTGCTTTTCTGACTGTTTGGATTTTATATTTTGGGGGGTGATTTCCTTTTGTTTGCTTTTACAAGGCCTGGGTCATTCTCAAAAAAAAAAGGGATCTGGTATGTGGCTTCTTCCCAAGAAGAAAATTCTTCCAGGAAGAGAATTTAAAACTACAAAGATTCACAAAACCAACATTTAACTATGGAATACAAATAACTCTTGAGAAATCTTGGGATTCAGAAGAAGTTACTGACCTTGAGAGCAAAAGCAATGCGTTTAAACAACCAACCAGGAAAAACAGCTGGGAGAAAACTCAGTGGTGAATGAGGGTTAGAAGTCCAAGGTGAATCGTTTGGGTAGTTTGACCACCAATGCTACCGGCTTAGCTTAGCCTGTCTCTGTGTCACACATCACGTAACTGGTCGCTCCCCTCTCACAAAGTCACAAACACCAGGTTACAGACCTGTGACTGGTTGGTTTCCGCGCCTCAGCTGCTGCTGTTTTGGCCAGCAGCGACCTCCAGTGACTTTTGGAAGAACCGATCTCAGGCTGTCAGGCTGCTCAGCAACAGGAAGCCGAGATCCTGGTTCTGTTTGGTTTGATTTCTTTGGGTTTCTGGGGTTTTTTCACGACCCTCAGAATGAAACTGCTTTTGGAAGCCATCTTAATGGTGGAAGGCTACTCTCCTCCTTTGCTTGTGCTCCCAGCAGAACCCATGGCACGTGAATTTACAGACGTGGCATTCAAGCTCCTGCAAGAGGTACTTGTGCAAACAGACATCTATTAAATACCAGATTTTCCACTACAGGCTGGGTAAACTAGCCCCAACTTCTCTTTCATGCTTCACATATTCATGTACACATCTTGGCTGTCTGCTGGACCTTTGCTTGCAATTCCAAAATGTTTTGGATTTTGTTCTTTTCCGGGTTCTACCACAGGGAGGCCTTTAAATGCTTGTGCGAGACACATCAGCTTTACATCTGTTACTGTCATGTATTGCTGAAGCTTCTTCTAAAGAAGGGGAAAAAAGGATACACAGAATTCAGATATTTTTATTGTAGCAACATAAATTAGAAAATTACATACTACCAGCAGCCCTGAGAAGAAATTTGGCCTCTTAATACTACTGTGTGATTCTGTAGGATTGCAGTGAGGATTAAATATTATTGTCTCCATGTTTCTCATTTATAAATTATTTGTTTTCCTTTTTCTTACTCACTGCATCACTTCCTTTCTAAGGTTTCTTAATCACTCCATTCCCAAATGTAGCCATTGATCAAATCTACTTCCACTGCAAACTACAAAAAGGAAAATGTGGTATTACATCCACTCATTGCTTCAGTAGTGTTTACACTATAGAAGTGTGAAGGAAGATGCCTAAACTTCTAGATGGATAGAGTAAAGCTCAGTTCACAGAACCAGCACTTTCTCAGGCTTTGAAGTTAAATAAGGATAAAGGAACGACTTTCCAAATATTCCATACCTGTAACTATAATTCTCAGGCTCCTCATTCAATTGTATCATTTTCTTTCTGTTTATTGTTAAAATCTCCAGACCATGAGACAATGCATCTCAGTCTGTATTTGCAACAGAACTCAGAATTCTAACAAGTCATCCTGATGGGTAAGGAGCAAGGGGGGCTCAGTACCTGCAGAGTAATGTTTTCTTCCCTTACTTGAGGTACTTCTGCAGTCAGAGCATCAATCAGTTCTCTGTGTTCATTCAACATCTCTTGCTGCTGCCTCACCATCTCTTTCTCATGCAGCTGCATTTCAGTCTAAAAAGGGAGAAAAAATTAAAAACCTACTATAAACCAATACAGACTCATATCTGAAAACAGGAATGAGTCATTACGACACCATAATGTAACAGCTCTTCCCACTATTGCTAAATTGACTTCATTACTTTCATGACAAAATCCAGTTGTTTGGGCTTGAGAACTGTCAGAGAGCTTACTGTTTTTCCTTTGTTCCTCCAGGACACTGTAGGGAATCCTGGACTCCCTTGTTCTTCTGCCCTACAACTTTTACAGGATGAAACTACAAGCATTGTTTCTCTGCACAGATACAGTTTCTTAAGTCACTGAATCTTCAAGGAGGAACTAAGTAATTCCAGGTGTGCTGATGCTTGTCAGTATCCCATGCTACTTGTGCCTATTCTTTAGTTTCCCTAATTCATTAATGAAAACAAATTTGACTAAATAAAGGAGAAACTACTTGCTTTCTAATGTTTTTCATTAGAGAAAAAGTTCTAGAGGGTTTCAAATGTATGAAAAAATGGCTCTGCATCCACATAAAATGAATGAATAAATGAGTATTTTTGAGACTAACTCACAGTTACTATCACTAGACACGAAGACAGATAGATACACCTCCCTTAATTATATAAGAGACAAACCATCCATTTTCTGTTTCTCTTCCAGCTAGAGAGGAACAGGGTTTTTTGTATTGATCCAAGTGAAGCAGGCAGACTCAGAAAATGGAAGAAAACCCTTGTACATGGTCCTCTCTTTTCAGAAACCAAAGACAGCACAAAATAAGCATTTCTACCCTGGCAGGAGTGATGAAGCCTCCTGATGCCTTAGATCATCTGGATGAACTACTGTACCTACTAACCCTACACAGCACCAAGCTAGTCTTGGAGGAAAAGCTTCCAAGCAGCTCTGTCTTACATTGATGCATGGGGAAAACATCAGGGTTAACATCCATCCCTACCCCCAGGTAGGATTTGGGCCTGGTGTACCCTGGAAGAAGTGTCTTCATCCCAGCCCACTGCCAGGTGTGGCTCTAATCACATGAGCTTTAACACCAGAACACGCAGCAGAGAGGGAGAACAGAGCAGCACAGATTCAGGGAATATGCCCATACTCTTTGTGCCCTGTGGGCCTGGCAAAGAAACAGCATTCTTAGCAGAATGGGGATGGGGAGGGAATGATTCATTCTAAATTTGGAAGTTGATATAAAAATTAGTTTAGAAACCAAGTCAGATTTATCCATTTCCCTTTAAGAATTTCTCATGGTTTTGCAAACATTTCAGAAATTTCTTTTTCTCCTCTTCTCTAGCCTCTTCTGTATTCACTATTTCCATCTTATAGGTGTTGGTTTTCTAATCACTTAATAAAAACACTTCCATGAAAGATTCCTGAATTCAAGTTTCTCTTCCTACTTTTTAGATACAATTTTGAGAATAAATTAAGCAATATCCTTTGTTGCAATCCTTCTGCTTTTCTGCAGCAAAACTGGAAGAAGAGAAAGGGAATCTCTCTAAAAACTTTGAAACCTCATGAAGACTGACTGTCTAACTGACTGTTTAACTAAAATCAGAGGCTTTTAAAATACCCCCTGCAAAGTTATTTTCTTAAAAGGCACTGCCAGTTATAATTCAGGCATTGGAATTCTGCTAACTCTGCTGGCTAGGCAAGACAGATGGTGCACACAAGTGCTTCATTTATGTCCGGCATCACAGGGACCAGGTTTTAGGAAATACTCAAGACACGCTGTGCTTCTTCCCAGCAAATTCTCAAATTCTAATTGTAATTAAACCTCCCTGAAAAGGAGAAAAGTCAGTTTAGATTATGAATGCAGTGTCTATCTCAAGCGAGTCTGAATACAGTTAACCACATTATGCAGCCTGAGTGATTTCTTCATATTGCTGCTTAAGAATTTAGGTAGTAAATTTATGAGTGTTGCAGACAATTCTGCAAGCAATAATCAGCTTCTGGAAGGATGAGATGGTAACACAAGAAAAATTATGGGATAGCTTTGAAAGAAGTCTGAGGCTCAGGAATAACTCATTTCTGTAGAAAACAAATTAAAGACAATCTAAATAGGATTATAACTGCCATTGTATTTATAACACAAATTTGATGCTATTAAATTGATGTATTCCTAATAAACAGAAAACATTCTACTGAAATTTTAAGATCCTTCCTTATAACTGCAAAAGAACCAAGTATAATTCCCTGCTTTGGTGTTACAGTTTTAACAAAGAACAAGATTTTGATCGTTTGGGGACCATTGCTGGGAAAAAAAAAATCCCCAAACCAACCAACCAACCAAAACCCAACACAAAATAAAACCCCCACTAGCAGGAGGATGGCTGCAACCCTGCCAGCTTGCCCTGCCTGTGCCAGCTGCTGTGCCAGGCCCGTTTGCCCGCTCCGGCTCGCCGCGCTCCCCAGAGCCTTTACACGCACCTCCCAGCGCCGGAATGGCCAACGAGGGGGTATTTTGGTATCTTTACCTATGGCAATTACTATTTGATGTCATCTAAATACTGCCTCTACTTGCACTGGCCCAGAATCAGCCCTACAGCCCTTTTCCTTTCCTGGGCAGCTTCATGGGAAAAGGGGGAAAACCTTTTCCATTCATTCATGAATGTGAGCAAAAGCAAAACAAGTCCCACTCTTCCCCTGCCTGGCTTCCACAACCTGAGGAAAAAGCAGGACCCAAAGAGAACAAAAAATGCTCCACAATTCCTCTTTCGGAAATAAGAGACCACCAAATTGAAGGCAGCTGCCCAAGGCACTCCCAGCTCATAACAAAATCATTCTTGGAATTGCAGGGAATAATGCAATTACAGAGAACCCAGTCAAAACACATTAGCTCAAAAACTATGCACTGTAGTTCAGACTGCAATGAAAACCAAGAAACTTTTTTACTTAACTTGGCTGCTGCTCAAAATCATATGGGCTTTCCAGATCACGTGTCAGGATATACCATCATCTTGAGCAGCTCAGCCAAATTTCTTCGCCTCCACACCCAAGAGAAGGAAAAGTGCTTCTTCCCCTTCTGCCAATCCCCTCATTTTGTGGTTACAGGTTTTTCTCGAATCAGCTGTTTCAAACCCTGCTGCTCCCAGCGAGGGTGGCAGCGCCTTCTTATGTGACAGGCAAATACTCTCTCCTCTTTTAGATCTGACTCTAATCCTAACTGCTGTGCAACCTCTCTTTATATTGTCAAAGCTTACAAAGCCCTCCCTTCCCTGACCTGCCATCTTTGACTTCACTCTTGTATGAGTTTCATTTCGCAGAGGAAGGAGAGGAAGCTTTTACACTGCAGTGCATCAGTACAATACACCATCCAAACACTCATATTAACAATCTGCAGGTAACACAGCTGTTAATACAAAATAGATGCAGCATGTAACTAACTTTTCCAGATTCTATAGGTCTGTGATCATGCTCATCTGTTTCACATGAAGGACTCATTCCTTTATTTTTAGATGAAAGCAAAGGTCTGTGATTAGAAACAGAAAAACCAACCATGGCAGACAAATACTGGACATATATTCATGAGACTGTAAAGCCCGAAAAAGACTTGGAAAAATTCTCTAACTGAAGTGCTACTGAAATATCCTGTAACGCCTGATTAATTCAGAGGGTATCTGAAGGATAAAAGGCATATTTCAAGCTGTAGTAAGATGAAAAATGAGATTTTGGGTCTATAAAAAAAATGACTCTCTTTCTAGATATAGAGTTATATCCATTAATGAAATTTAATCCTAAAAGGAGCTGGCAACCAAAACCACTAGAACAGTTTTTGACATTAAAATATAAATGTCTCCTGTACCTCCCTGTAATTTAGAAATGAGATTTAAATTGCAGGTCAGTTTTTCATAATAATGGGATCTTGTCCCCTCCAGATATTTTTGCCACTGTTAAAAACTGAAATAAAGAACCCCAGAAGATGCTCCCACATGTAACTGCCATCTTCAAAATCATAAACAAACCACAGAAACATATATCTCATTTGACTTACCTACTTTAGACCATTTTTACCATATAAATTCAGATTACATCTGTTAACAGGAATCCTTTGTCCAGTTTTCCATTTACTAAATATCCACTCCCCCAAAGAAAAAAATTGAATAACTAATGTCCTCCTTTATTTATCTGTTCTAGGAAAAAAGATGGGGAAAATAAAAAAAATCACTTTCTAGTACTTTCAGCATCTATGACATCATTAATTTCAGTTCACCAAACCTAAACCCCATTTCTGACGTGCGTCTTTCTTTTTTTGAGAATCAAGAAAATTGCAAAATTTCATTTAGGTCAAAGGGACTGAAAATGCAGCAGTGATGCAAGATGAGGCTTTAAGTACCTGTAATAAAGGAACCAACAATTTAATAATTTTGATATGCTAAGATATTACAAATAATGGCAATTAGTCTTTTATGGCTTAGTGTTGTAGCCCTCACGGTGGTGCTGTTGACTTAAGATTTTTCAGGTACAGCTCTTAATGTCATTCAGCACTAGTAAACCCAGACATTTGCACTGAGTTGTCAAGCCTACATAAGTCAGTCTCTCTGAGAGAAGAGCCCACTTACTATTGGTGGAAGTATGTTTGATAGATAAGCTAATTAAAATTCTATTTTCGAAAGTTTTACCAAGGCACTTTTTTTTATTTTCCTATTTACTCAAGACACAGAATCTTCATTCATAAACTCAAATGCGCAAGGCAAAAGCAGGATAAGGCAAAGATCCAATACTGGTTGTGACACTCCAGGGATTCTGAAAGCAATTTGTACCTCAGGAAAAGTGTAACATCTCTGGTTCTTTCATACCTTTGCCCTCCAAACCTCAGTGTTGCTTTCCCTGATCCAGCAATGATCTCCGAATAGCCAGAATAAATGGATTCAAAATCCCACTGGATATTTGCCTGGACTCATGCCTCCTGCTGCTATCAGCAGCTGACAAAAGGGGACAATCCCCTGGGATGTGGCACAACGAGGAGCAGTAAATGATGACTTTTACCATCTTTCTGTTAGGTTAGGCCGGTCCTTCAGCCCAGCCCCTCACTTCTGTTCCAGCCCCTGCATGAAAGGGAATAAGGCAGCAGCAGCATAAAAAAATTCAATAAATACTTCATGCAGATAGAGAAGTATTCCTAGTGTGGGCACTGAGGAACACACCTGCAAAGCTTTCTTGAAAAGGTACCACTGTGCAAGCTCTGGCACAGGGGCAGGCCCACAGCGTGGCTGCAGCGCTGGCACAAAAGGCAGCGTAGGGAGGTTGCTAACACTTATTTTCCACCCTTTTGAGCAAGGCAGATTCCATCTGCTGGGAGTAATTAATCAAAGCTGCCATTCCCATTGCTCTGGTCCAGGCAGCACCATCCTGAACCAGACAGACACTGCAGAGCTTCTCAGAGCTAACAACAGAAATGGTTGGAGCTGAAGCAGCAGCTTCCAAGGACACTGTTCAGAGGGTACCAGAAAGATGTAAGGCATGTTTAAAGCTGTGGTAAGATGAAAAATGAGATTTTGGGTTTATAAACAATGACTTAGACAACTTCTGGAAAAACAGAAAGACTTGTTTGAAAACAGGTCTTCCCTGTGGAGGGGTTTGAAGACAATCTACATTTCAAGAGAAGAGGTTCTTGCACAAACCTTTGGGAGATAATGGGCAAACACTACTTGCTGGGTTGTGTTTTCTAAATAACTTTTTTTCCTGGTACACACTGACTCACTGAAATACATACCTCATTATTTAGTCTCCTTTTACTAACTTTTTTACCAGATGCTTCATGAAGAAATAAAATCAGGGACAATTGCATCATGACTTAACCACCCCTATAATTTCTTGAAAGTCAGTTTCTCAGACAATTTAAAAAAACTCCATAAAAAAGAAAGAGAGAAAAATAAAGAAGTTCCTATGCTCTGTTAAGAACCAGAAAACATAAGTTCAGCTTTGTCAGGAAATCCCATCAGGGCTTTCCAGAGAGTTGCATGGAATGACATTTTCAAAAGGACTTAAAAGGTTTAGGAGCATGTCTCACTGTTAAAAGTGATTTGGACTAATGAGCTTAAGCATTGTTGAATGCACTGCTTCATGCCCTGTCTTGTCCAGCCCAGTGAGGGTGGGGTTCTTCCACAGCTCCTGACAGATCCAGGTGCAAGGGCTGAAATCCAGGAACCCTGTTTCTACAGCTTCTGGATGGAGGTGATGGGCCCTGAGCAGGACGAGCAGAGGGGACAGGAACCTTTCCCCGGTCAGCACAAAGCATCGGTGGAGCAGCACTGTCCTCCCAGGCCGGGAACTGGAGCAGCTCCCCTTCTGCTGCTCATGGCTCAGCTATGAAGCAGAGCTTCAAGGAAGCTGCACCTTCTGTGGCTGCAGCCCCCTTCACCAGGGGCCATCTGTCACAGGTCACCAGATCCCCAGCCCCAGACACCCAAAAGCAGACACGGGTGCCTTGACAGTGACACGCAGCCTCCCTGTGCCACATCCCCTTCTCTTGCTCCAGTCTGTGATTGCTTTCTTGTTCTAGTGAGAAGGTTTTTTTAGGGGAGAGAGAGAGAGAGAGAGAGAGGCAAGGCACACAAAATACTTATGAAAGGAATTAAAGTGTTTTATTCCACTTGCACTTTTACAACAGAAAAACTATTTTAAAAAATTCGCACCTACCACGGTATGCTTGACCTAAATTCTTCAGTGCTGTTCCTTCATTTTGTGAGACTAGATATGAGTCCTAAATGTGTAAAATTGTGACCATGAAACATGAAAATTGATGAACCTATTCATGAGCTGGAGTGTTTGCTTTAAATTAAGTTGACAGATTTTCTGGTGCTTTTTTATTGACAATAAATTACCATTCTGTGTCATTTAAAAATTTGTGAACTTTCACATGGAAGGGTGGGTAGGTAGGAATGCAATTTTGGCCTAATAGTTAAATTAGGTAGATGGTTCTGCTAAAATATTTTGCATTAAAGGAGCTTTTAATTTTTCTATTAAATCATAATTTAAAAATTGTAAATCAGTGATTGGATGCCCTCCAGCTCTCAGTAGCTAGATAAATCCAATAAATTTGTTATAAACAAACTCCAAGCTCCTAATAAATGTCCTGTTTTCAGTCACAAATCAGGTGTCGAACTGGAGTGAATATACTGATGTAAATTGGTTGCTTTTTCAGCATAGCTGAAAAAGATGCATAAAACCCAAGCCAAGCCATTTAGCACATGTACGTGGCCCACAAACAGATTTTAACAATCAGTTCTACCTGCTCGAGCTTTTTGTTGGATCAAGACCTCACTTTTTACCCATCCAAAGCTCCATTTCAGTTCAGAGAAATGTTGTCTGAATTATGGGCCAATAAAGAAATTAATATGGACCCTGACTTCTGGCCAGACATTGGTACCATGTAATTTCTCTGCCATGGCAATTCTAATCTGCTGTGCTAACTGCTGTTTGAAGCTCATCTCACTACAAGTTTCCTGGGAAACAAATTCAGGCTCACATGTACATTTGTAAAAATGGCACCTCAGGTAAGTTTGGTTTCAGATGATGGAATAGCTCTGCCCCTCAGTTTGCTTACATTCACCAAACCTGACACTGAAAATGGTCCAGAGCTCAGGGGAAAAAGTGAAAGATCTGTGCTGCACCCTTTTTGTTCACTGCACCCTTTTGTGTTTGTTCAGAAAGGCAGGTGAACCTTATTGCTTCTGAAAGTATGTTTTCTTTTTCCTGAGCTTTAAGTGGATGCCAGTTATGACAAAACCTGTCAGGGTTGCTGCTGTGCCAGAAACCAGGTAGGCAATTCCCAGGAATGGGTTACTTCCTCCACTCCACACCACGGTTGAAAGAATCACACGCTTCCTCCCCTTGAACCTGGTAACAGGGAAATCTGAGAGAAGGATGTTAAGATTTCACTAACAAAGTGTACAATATTTCCAGGAGAAGAGAAAGTAGTAGTTAAATGCTCAAAAAGCTTTCCAAGGCATAAAGAGTTCTGAGGTCTGCATTTGCTGCCAAAACCCCTTTAACTGGCTGGTGATGTCTCTGCTGTTCTGGATCCAAAAACCCAGCTGGTTTTTGGGTGGTGGTAAGCAGGTGGTGGTAAGAAACCCAGTTATTTTAGATACAGTCTTCATGTGCACATGGAAATACTTTCTTTTTCTAAACATTGTAAATTTCACATTCATAATTTATAGAACTGCTACTGCATTAATTTGCTATGAAAGCTCAGTTGAAAATGGGCCTTTTGGGAAGCTTATCATGACACTCCACATAGTCTCTGTGAGGATAAGTGCTCACCTCTACCTAATATGTTGTACCCAGAATGTTATATGAGTTTACCTTTCATCTCTCCCATGGAAGCTTTCAGAATTAGAACCATGACACAACATTTGAAACCACAGCTCTATCAGCTGAGAAAGAAGAGAAGTTTATGGTCATGTTGACATAACTCCTGCAGACAAAAGCAGTGCTTTAGTCAGCAGAGTTCCCTCTGTTGGGTGTGAGGGGCAGTGGCACCAGCACAAAAGCTCCTGTCAGTCAGGCCATGGCCCAAATCCGTCAGAGGGCTCTGCTGACACAGGGGTGTTCCGCACGGTTTCTTTGCCAGTTGACCATACAAATCCTATTCACTTCCACCTCACTGTAACTCTTAACAGTCTTAGGGAATCTGAAAGGATACTGTAGGAAATACGGAAGGTGTAATTCCCTGCTGGCAGGCCCTCCGCAAACTGCCGTACTCGCCTGACACGACGGTAGAGATTCCTGAACGTAGCGAAGGCCGACACTCGCATCCAGATAATGAAGTCATCGTTCACATAACCATTGTTCCTCTCATCATCCTCATCTAACAGATACACTGGCTTCTGCCAGTAAGGAGGTCTTGCTGTCCCTGGTGACAAAGAGACAAAGCAGGAAGGACATACTGTCCGTAAAAACAATGGTTGCTGAAATTCTGGGCCTCACACAACCAACACAGAATATGAGATATGGAAGAGACAGAAGACACTGTCCAAAATTACATATGCCAGTGTCTTGGGGTGACTTTATGATGCTGTTTCCCCTTTCGCCTGCTCTATGTCAGACATGAATCCTGTGCCTTCCTGTGTCTTTAAGCTGGGTCCAAGAGAAAAGGAAAGAAAAGCCAAGTGAATTCTTCAGAGCGGTTTTGTGTTCAAGGACACAGACACTCGCCTGCCTTCTCCCTGCTGCTGCAGAGCCCAAGGAAGCACCTTCCTGCTTTTCCCAGCTCTCGGCTCCTTTTTCTCAGGAGAGACAGAGAGTTGAAGTTCTTTGCTTTTAGCTAGCCTGCTAGCTGAGGCAAGAACTTTTTTTCCTGGGACTTTGGTTTTTCTTCTTCTCCTGGAACTGTTTGCTCCAGTCCAGAACACCATCACCGGGAGGCCTGACACCGTGGCCTGGAGGGGCCGATGCCAAACCTCAGCTCTGGAGAGAGAGAGCCACACCCACAGAAAGGACTCAGGTTTTCTCCACAGCGAGAGGTTTTATTATTTAATATTATTCATTCTTTTTGGTGCCTGCCTGCATCCTGCTTGTTAAATAAATAGGTTTTTTTCACTTTCCTCCAAGGAAGGAGGCAGGGGAGCCTGAGGGGGAACCTGGCAGGAGAGGGGCTGCTGAAATCTGCCTTCTATCAGAGGACGTTCATTTCGGACGTTCCTCCAAATTTGTCTCCAACCAAGACAGCCAGATAACAGCATCTCCAAGCATGCCTACTCACCTCAAACATGAATTAACGGTGTAACAGTGCCCAGGGGCTGCTACACATTAGACCCTTCAAGCACAGGAAAAACAAAGTGACTTGCACAAATGAAAATGCTGTTTATTCTGGATTCTTGCCTCTTCGGCAAGCAACATGTTCTCTGTAATGAGGAGCTTGCCTTCATTTTTATACATTAATATATTCCTGTACAACTAGAAAGGCACCTTTTTGCAGTCTAATGGCACAGCCTATGACATTTAGAATCTGTCTCATGAAAACTACTTAGATAATTAACTTCAGTGTATTGCACCCAGCATGGCACTGCCCTGATCCAGAACAGGCAGCTTTTAGCCCCACTTCAATAGGTATCAACCATAACCAGGAAACAGCCCTAGGAAACAGGTCTGAAAGAACTAGTGACAAGGGCAGCCTCTCGTATCTCACAGCTGCCCAAGAATCTGCAAAGGCAGGAAGGAAAGATGAGACATGCGATTCTCCTTCACAGATGTTTTCAACAGGAAAGGAAAAAAAAGAGCAACTGCATCCTTGCTTTCTCTGGACAGATAAAGCATCACAAGAAACTGTATAGAAGGGTGTTGATGTGGGCTAACTTGAGTCTTTCAAAACCATTTTCTCTCAATTTCTATGGTCACTGATTAAAAACAAGTAAGAAGGTGATATTTTGGCTAAATGTGTCTTCTGCTCTCAGTCACCCTCTAAAGCTGCTTCTTCAACCTGCTTTGGGAGGTATTTCTCCCAAAGGTGATTTTTCTCAGAATGGGAGACACATGAAGGGGAAGATAAGGAAGCCATTGAAAAATAAGGAACACCAGCAGAACCATTCTTACCTGCAAATGCAGAAGAGAGATTGTATGATTCAGGATTGCGAAATTTCACGTTTTTATCTGTCCACCAGCTGTTTCCGGTCTTCAGCAGTGGCACTTGAATGACAGATGAGTTACGATTGTAAAAAAGATCAATAGTATCTGCAGGGAATACAATAAGCAACATCTGTGAGTCAAAACCAGTCTAGTTGCCACATGACTAACAAAAAAATGTCACACTGAAGCATCTTTCAAGTGGATAGAAAACGTGAACATCGTGGGAAAGGTTTCATCATGTGTATAGAGCACTAGACATTTCACAAGAAGAATTAAGGTACCAGGGTCTTAGAACTCCCGAAGTTTTAAAGACTAAACATTTCCTGCCAATCCCTGTGTACGTTGTTCCCCGTGTCCATCAACTCCTGTGGGACTGACTTCTTTGTAAATCACTTTTTGAGCTCTCAAGCTAGTTACAGAAGTTACTGTCCTAGTTAGTTTTCCTTAGAATTTCTCTGACAGTTGTCATAAAACTTTGCTCTACATGATGTCTTTTCAGGGACTAGAGTAGAGGTAAAAGCACAATCAAGGGAATCCAGTCCTTTGGAGAAAATTTTGCTTTAGTTTTATGCCAGTTAGAGCTTGCCTACCAACTTGGACACAAACACTTTCTTAAATCAAAAACCATTTAGTTAAAATTGTGCTTAACCATGCCATCCAGTTCCAGCGGGTGAAGAGCACTTGTTTTTACCCATTATATTTTCCTACATAGATTAGTTTAACATAAGGCAAAAACATGATAGGTCTCATTACCATCTCTGTAAACCCCATGGCAGCCAATGATAATCCGATGATACAAATGGGGAGGGGTTGCCTTTTAGGTGACATGAAAAGGACAAGTCAGCTGCATGAGCATCAATGGAAACATACTTTTTTTTTCCTCCTGCTGCAAAACCTGTGTTCACACAGCTCCTTAAAGCTCAGACACATTCTTCTGGGGAAGTGATCATTCTGTGGCCCACCACATCCCCAGCTGTTTGTCACCAGTTCATTAACAAGAGTTGCAATGCTCTGAGCTCTGCCTGTTTAGTTGCTTGTCTTGACTCTCCCTCACATGCTCCAGAACAGCGTGGGCTGCCCACAGCTGGGCTCTGCTGGCCTAGGTCTGGGGCCAGCCCAGTAAATCACACTTCCAGGTGGGTGCACAGGTACATGAAAATCAAATGGATCTATCTAGAAGTTACTGAATGCAACTGGCTTTCACAAGTCCCCTGCTGTGGGTGGCTCAGCTGCTTGGAAACAGCTGCTGCCTTCCCAAAACCTGCTGCATGGAACAGGTTAAAAAAAGGGTGGGAGTGGGGAGCAGCAGAGATTGGAAGACAAAAAAGATGAGGTGGGGAGAAAAGCCTGTACAGGTTTTTGTTGCTTTTCCTTCCAGAGGTACATTCTGAAATCTCCCAAGTGTACTCATAAGCAGATTACAGCCACTAGGTTACTACAAAGATCAAACCCAGGATCCAATTAAGACTATGTATGCTTGCAGCATTCTAAGAACAAAAATGAAACCACGTAGATCCAAAGGTCCAAAACAATGTGGAGAACACAGAGAATCCCTCCTTCTAAGCACATGATTGTGGGAAGGCAGAATCTGGGCTCTCCCATCACTGTACAAGAATGTACTTTTTAGCAAGGAAGTACACTAAATCCGTTGCATCCTCATTCCTTATTTCAAGAGGACCGAAATTCCTCCCTTCACAGGAAGGGGGCCTTAGAAAATGAAAAATCTCCCTCAGTTTCCCAACTGGTGCCAAGTTACGAAACAGTAGCATGCAGAGGCCCACATTCAATAGAGTAGCACCACCAAACAAAGCCTTTTGTGGGAGAAAGAGGCCTTGCAATACCAGGACTCCCTGGACTGGGGCAAGGGAATAGTTTCAAGAGGGAATCAGTGGGGTGGGAGAGGAAGGTGCCCACGTACCATTGAACATGCTGTTGGCAATGGCCCCGCACGGCGCCATTGGGGTCCCATTTCCGTAGGTGCTGAAGGGCGCGCAGTAGCTCCTCTGGATCTGCGTTCAAGGTCACACAACAATCAGGCACAGACCCAGGGTTTGGTTTTAATTTGCTGGTGTCCTCCCATGCCTTCTTCTGAAAAGCCACTGAATAATTAAGTCTCCAGTACCTTTTGGTCACATTAGAGAGACATCCAAATGAATGGATCTGTAGTTCAGGAACACCTTCCATATCCAGGTATGGAAATTTAATGTCTTCACCAAATTCTGCAGCTGACTTGCAAACTCTAGACTATAAAAACAGATTTGGGGATCTGCTATTGTAAAATGGCTACAACTGAAAATGTTCCAGTGAAGCCTTGGCTTACCCTAGAACATTTTATTTTTCCTTCTTTTTAATTCTGACCTGGGCTGCATTACTGCTGGAGATGTAGTTGGCCACATTACTGCAGTTCAATGTGGGCAAATCTTGATGTACAAAGATACAGAATGAAAAACAAAAGTCCACCTTTATCACATCTTTCCTATCCCAGTTTATAAGAAACTATAAATCTTCAGGTTTAAACACAGAAACATTTTCAAGTAACTCCCAATGAGCTGTATATCTGATTGGCACAAAAGCCAAAAGCAGCTGCATCTGGATGCAAACAAACAAGCTGACAGGACACCTGGAGAGTTGTAAGAAGCATTTTATAGAAACAACAGATTATCATGGCACAACCATCATATGTACTGAAAGGACATGTGGACTGTGTGTATATTAAGAAATGCTACTTTTAAGCCAAAGAAAATATGCTTTAGATTTGTAAGTAAAAAAACCTGAATGCCATGATTGCATTCTCCAGTTTCCTTATGCAGGTGTGCTGCAGGTGATGCTGTCTACCTCCCTCTTTAGACCTTTAAATTGCATACTTAGAATGCTACATGATCGCTTACTTCAGAACAAACCTTTTCCTGCTCCTTGTCTGCTTCCAAAGCCAGATGGCAAAATGAAAGACCTAGAATAACTTAATTCCCTAGCCCTATAATAAAAACACAGTTTAAAACACTTCAGGCTAAGAAGACTGACAACACAAGAAGAAAAAGCTTTCTGTGTATTTATTTGAAAAAGACAATGTATTTTTAATCAGCACTGCAAGGTGCAGGTTTGAGAACTGCAACACTGGACTGACATCTTTTATTTATCCCCCTCAACCTTCCTCTCTTACTAACTTATTAGACATAATGGCCCTAACAAGCATAAAAGCTGGGACTAAACACTGAAAATCTGTACTTTATTATTCCCTAGAGCCACCTAAACACACTTATGGTTCTGCCTAGTTAGCTCTCCATATGGTCAAAGGCACACCTGCTGGAACTGCTGCTGATCTCACAACGTCAAAAGAAAACTTACGTTTACATTTCGGCCCAACAGTTGTGCGTCACTTCTTGACATCACGTATCGACGGTGGTTTTGATAGAAGTTTTGTAGACCATAGTACACAAAAACGTCACCCTAGAATTCAAGGATAAACCCCTTCAATAAGGAGAGTTCATGAAGGCAATGAGAAATCCTATTACTTTCTAAAAAAGAGGGAAAGGGAGTACTCAACTCATATTAAAATGTCAGTAACTCCACCCTAAGCAATTCAGCAGACACAGGCTAGAATCTAATCTTTACCCTAACTGTAAGTTTTTATGTTTTGGCACAAAATTAAACATAATTTCAATCACCAAACAAAACCTAAAATAAAAATGCCTGATAATTATTTTACTCAAGATGGCATGGCTGGCCATGAACTTGCAATGACTATGAATCATTTTGTAGAGACAGACACCCATTTTCCATAAAAGAAGGTGCACGAAACCCTTCACATTAAAAGGAGAAGGCTAAGCAGGCAAATCAAGCATGAAAGGTAATTATGCAACTATAAAAAACCTTTTAGTCAATTAAATTAACTTCTCATCTCAAACCTCACTGTAATCTGAAGAATTACAAATTATTTTAACAGCCTCCTCAATACTGAAGAATCCTAAAGTGACTTTAAATTGCACTGTGATTTTAAGGGATCATTTATTCAGTACTAAGTATAAGATCACTTCGGCAGAACATGAAGCATTTTAACAGTCTCAACAACATGACCTGGTAGTTTAAGACAGGAAATGAAGGATACTTTTTCCAAAAGAAACTTCAGAATCACATTCTAGACTTGAATTATTTCAAGGACCTTGGGGATTAGCAGCACAACCCTTGTAAAAATGACTACAGGGGTTTACTTATGTAAAGTGCTCAGAGCTTCAGATTTCCTTCTCCCTTGAGAGCTTAGCAGGGCAGCAACAACCAGCCCCAGGCCAAGGGCAAGGGTTTGCCACTGACTCAGAGAAAGATACGGAGAGAGGTCACCTCCACAATCAAACACCATTCCCTCCAGCCCCATCTTCTCCTTGGACATCTCCCAACCAAGGAACCGGGTCTTGGTTATAAATACCAATATGAGCAACAAAGGCAAAAGTGTAAAATTTTGAGCATTACATGTTTTGAAACGTACAAAGCAAATTTAGTCAGGAGCTCTACAGAACAGAAATAGTGTCTTTTATCATTTAGGGATATAAATAGCAGGTGGTACTAAGCAGCTTGAGTTGGTTTCTTGCACTCACTTACCAATATATCTTCCTTTAGCGTGAAATTAACAGAACAGTGGCATTCCTTATTCCAATTAGAGGAATTTTCACGGAGCTTTGAACAATCTGAGCATTTGTCTGAATAATCTATCTGTCAGAGAAGTGAACAAGCAAATACATTGTAATAAAGGACATACTCATAGGAAAAGGTTAGTGTTTTAGCTCCAAGACTTCTCAGAGCAGTTCTCTTCTATGTGACTCTGGACTGCCAAAAACATTGTTGAAAATGAAGAGGCAGAGAGTCAGGACTTGGCCTCAATGAACAACCACAAAATTTATCCCTAGTTTAAAGCTGGTTTAGAGCCTTTTGATGACTGTTGCAGAACTTTCACATCTGCTCCTCGGCAAAGGAGTGCTGAGTGAAGAACACTGCTGCACCTTGGACTGGCTGACCAAGTAATGCTTGACAAATCCCCACATGCATCATGGCCCACCCCTGCTGAACAGCCTGGGTGTAGTGCTGAGTGTTGGCTCCTAACAGGAAGCTATTCACAACACCACAGGTCTGAATAACCTTGTCTGCAGGAGGGATTTAAACATTAAGGCTCCCTGCATTTCAAGATTTTGCCCTAGCAAACATGTATGTTCTTCTAGTGCCAAACACTCTCAGAGGGATTTGCTTATTTCCCTTCAAAACCCTAGAAAATAATGACAACATTTTGGTATTACCAGCCAGTGGCAGTAATTATCACCCATATTTCCGATATTACAACCCAGTTAATCACCCAGTGCTCTGATTTTATTGATGACCGACTGCCTCTGAAGATTTTCACAGGAATACCAGCTGCTGGACACATATCCAAGGCATGAAGCCATTGCTATCATCTTTATCCAGAAGCAAAAACTCAACACCCTTTCCCTCCAAACCTAGCCTGTTTTCTTCTTTACAGAATATCAAAGAAGAGCACCCCCAAACCAACCTGGATTTCTCTGACGCTGTTTGCAGACAGGACAAGGCAGACTCCCACAGTGAGGCAGAAGGCCCCTGTCAGAAAGAAGCTGGAGAGCACAGATGCAATGGTGAGCTGGGGCTTCCAAGCTGGCAGCCTCTGCTGCTTGAATGCACTGTTATCCGGACATCTGGAAGGAGGTGCTGCTTCTTCTTGGGGAGGAAAACTTGTCTTGCTTTTCATTTTCTTCTTGGTGAAAGGAATAATACCCTTGTGCTGGAGAGTGTTTCAGCTGAGATACTGTCTTTATTGTTGGGAGACTGTATTGTTTGCTCAAACCTGCATTATGGTGAGGAATTACTAATTAACTAGATCTCTCTCTTCCTTGCTTTCTGTATTTGTGCCTGGATCTCCATGATAAGCTTGTACCAGTCAAATGATTGTGTACTTTGATCAGGGTGCCCGGTTCATTCCTCCTGGAAAAGCTTAGATATACTTTTCCTGCCCCACAACTCAGTAGGATTTGTTATGTCTTATTTATTTCCAGGGATACTGTCAGCTGTACTGGAATTTCTGTGTAATTTCAGATGCATTATTTCTTCTGCCTTCACTTCCACAGCTGCCCAGCTAACAGGCATGGCATACAATGAAAGGAGTTCTATCCCAGTTACACTGGATTCCACTGGGGAGGACTGCAGGTGCTGAGACAGCACTGGACAGAAAACATTGCTTTGGAAGACAGAATCAAATTTTTTAACCTATTACATTCATTGCTATTGACTGAGATACGATTAAAGGTTGGAAAAAGGTCGTGTGTTCTTTATCACAGGAGGACAACTCATTTTTAAAATATCCAATCTGGACCAATGGCTTTCCAAGATACTGATGATTTCCCCCTCTCTATTCATCTTTTTCTCTGAAAAAGAATCCATCCATTCCCTACTATCCACAATGACAAAGGAATCACCCAGAGATCACCTCCTTTTAATTTAAATGGGCAAATATAAGAATCCTTTTTTCACTCTTCAACAGTTTAACCAAAATATGATCTCAGCATAATATACAGATAATTTATCATGTGAAAGCAAAAACCAGCATTTGGCCAGCTCTAGAACAGATAGGTGAAAAATACCTTTTTGACCTATTACTGAAATTCACACAACTTTTTCAAAGATCCCCAAGGGCAGGAACTAGATTATCACTCTCATGAGAGAAACACGTGTCTCATTTGGGACAGCACAGGGAGGGAACAGAAAATTGAGTTTCACACCCATGTTTGCTCATCTTCAGAGTCTTACTAGTGACATATAGTAGTGACATATAGTAGTAAATCTAGCAGGTGAAAGCAGTGTAACTCTAATTTCAGTATGACATTGTTCCTGCAATAAAAATAATACTAGAACTACAAACAAAGCTTCTGGCTTTTTATTAAAAGAAAACTCAGAAAAAGTTGCAATGTGCATTCTGTATTGAGAGACCTCTGAAAAGTCAAAATTCAGTTGCAGACAGGATAACAGTAAAATGCAGCTGCAAATTACTTCCCTGTGGGTAAACTCATTAAAAGAGTCCCAGCTTCACAGATCCATCTCTGCACAGCTTTATAATACTCTTCTCCAGTAGGTCAATTGTTTCTCTCTTTATCTGAAGAAAACAAAAATCAAAGAAAGCATAAAAAATAACTGATAATGATACCATTATTTATTTACTCAGGCACCTTACAATAGGACTAGAAATTAAAGAAGAGGTTCCTATACAAGGTCCTCCAGAATGTTTCCATTTTCTAAAACACCCAGAATTTGCCCTGCAGTCCTGAAGTCCCATTTAGCATGGCTACAGAAAGGCTGTCATTGGCAAAGAGTTGATAAAGCATGCCACAGCAAAAGGCCCATCCTGGGCTACAGAATCCCTACAGGATTTTCCAGAGTAACAATTGGCATGAAGTAGATCAAGGGCAGTACAACAGGCACAGCCCTGTCTGTGTCTGAGACACCTGAATGAAAATCAACGTGAAGGTCAGGTCTGCCTGTGCTGCATACAAAGTACTTTGGTTTATGACACTGATATGGCTGTAGCTTATGGCTTAGTTAAAGATAAAACAAATGTATTACAGAGTAAATATTGACTACATATTTCAGAGGGAACACGAGATTCTTTATCATCACGGTTAGTCCAGAGTTTCCTTATAGCTCCCTCTTACCACGTACTAATAACTTGTTTGCAGGTTTTCTCTCAGGATTATATCCTTCTGTGCCTCCACTTTGCAGAGGAATAAATGATGTAAGAAAGCCTGGCCAGCCTCAATTTCACACTGGATGTGCTACATGAAGGTGAAAACAGTTGTCTTTCTATCACAAGTCCATTCCTCACAAACCTTTTTATTTTCATGAAGTCTGAAACTTAAACTTTCCATATTTTCAAATTTACTGAAGGCTTGGCGTGTGTACTGTTTGCAGACAATACAATATTGGGCTTTGTTGAAAAAAACTTCACTTGAATCTTACGAACAAGTAATTTGAGGAGCTGAGACAGCTCCGTATTGCCCTCAAGCTCTGTACAAAAAGCTTTCCAAGCAGGAAGCTTGTCCTTTGGTCAGATCAGAAAGTATACAATCCATTTTTATTTAGACCTTTATGCTTTACTACAACTCAAGTGTGCCAAGACAAAGGCTGATAAACTCATTCACTCCTCCTGTGGTTTCTTTGGGAGCTTTCTTTTCATCTCCTTCTCTCTCCATTGCTTGGGATGAATGAAGTGGGAGACAGAAACAGAGAATAAAAATATCCAACAGCATTAACTAATGAGATGCTGAGGCAGCTGACAGAGCAGTGGGTCAGGGCACCATCCATTGTGTGGATATGATGGGATACAGAACTGTCACGTGGGAAGATCCATGTGTTTTTTAATTCACATATTCATCAGAATATACCACTGTGTACATAATTCTCCACTGAACATTAGGTGACTACAAAACCAGCAAGTACAATGGACATGTGCTTCCAGCTGTTCTTGCTTTCTGGTGTAAATACAATGAAATTTAGCAATGTTGCACCTTAAGTATGCAAAGAAATTATTGACAATTGAGGTTTGCACTGAAAATAGGCCAGTATGCTGAGTTTCTAATTTTAAGTGTACAATTTTGCCTCCATAACTAACACAGGTGAAAGAACTTAGTACATCAAACAGCCAGTTCTCTAAATTGTCTTTGGTACTATATTTCCTCTCTCTGAGAAAACTAATGACTATTCATAGCACGTATTTGACATTTTTTATACAATTAGAAAAGCTGACTAAGACTGTATTCCATATTTGAAGCTCACAGGATGCTAGAAGATCCCATTACTTTATATGTGGGGTTAAGATGCCTTATCACCAAAACATTATTTGGGTATCTTTCGCTGTTGACATTCCCTATATATAACTTTAAGGAATCTGCCTGATTTCTGCAATGGGATGAATATCTGCAAGATACTCCACTTACAAAGCTCAAGATGTCAAAACCCTTCCTTTATGATGTGTTACTTGAGTTAAGAGCAGTTTGAAGACTTTTCTGTAATTATATATTCACTATTCTGTAATCACACATAATATCTATTGCTTATCCTAACACAATATATGACGGTGTAGTGTTCTTACTTACCTGGATTTAACTTGAACTAACCTTTAACTTTTTATGCTAAGATAGCCTTAGGATTTTGCCTTAATAAAATAGACTTGGAGTCACAATTTTTGGCCTATATTCCCAGACAGACACACAGAACTGCTATGATGCTGCCTACAGTGAGCTGAAAGGATTAGCTGAGGTTTGCAATAGCCCAAACCTAAATATTAGCAACATAATCTTCACTTTTTGAGGTGGATCACCTATGGTCTATTTTATGGATATTGACTTCAGATGACTTAAAAAATCCATCCCACTGCCTTCGGCACCTTTTGTACTGCCTGTGATTTTGTACTGTACTGTCTGTGATTTCATGTTTTCTGTTCTTTAAAAAACTTACACGTAAGTGCAAACACCATACAAAAAAAAGCTTTATGTATTTACCACGAGAGGGAGCCTCCTTGCCTCCAAAAAAGCAAAGGCAGGGGTTTTTTTGCTACTTCATTTCTGCAGTGTATTTTTTTTTTTTTATTTTGTGTATGCAGGGCTGTAAATTACAGCACATTCAAATACTTATACAAGTACATAGATGGATTAATGACTGATAATTTGTTTCACTTGTGAAACAGCTGAATGTCTATACACAAAAAGAAGTCCTTTACCCTGGACATTCCACGTATGGGCCTGCTCTAAATGTACAAAACCTAAAGGCAGTGTGCTGGAAATTGGGAGCTTTTTAACAAGCACTGATGGAGGAATCTTCCTCTTCATCTGGCTAAAAATAGGTGGTGCCCCACAACATGCTGTAAACATTGCTTGTCACAGCAATAAATATGAAAGCTGGATTACAGAACTGAAAAGAACTGGAAATTATCTTAGAAGGAGTGTACAAATGATGGATGGCTCTAAATTGTTTGTACCTACCTCTTGTCAAAAAATACAAAAAAAAAAAAAGAAAAGAAAAAAACAGAGGAACTGTCTTTAGATTTACTCACTTGATGTTATCTTACTCTCAGGTGGAGAAACATAGACGTTTTTTCATAGTTTTGTTTAGTTTTTGAGGAAACTTCTCACAGAATCATGGAATATGCTGAGTTGGAAGGAACCCACAAGGATCAAGTCCAAATCCTGAACCTGTGACCCCAAGAGTCACACCACGTGCCTGAGAGCAGTGTCCAAACACTTCTTGAACTCTGCCAGGCTTGGTGCTGTGACCACTTCCCTGGGAGCCTGTTCCAGTGCCCAACCACCCTCTGGGTGAAGAACCTTTTCCTAATATCCAACCTAAACCTCCCCTGACTCAGCTTCAGGCCATTCCCTCGGGTCCTGTCACTGGGCACTGCAGAGGAGAGATCAGTGCCTGCCCCTCCTCTTCCCCTCATGAGGAAGCTGTAACTGCAGTGAGGTCTCCCCTCAGCCTTCTCCAGGCTGAACAGACCAAGCGACCTCAGTTGCTCCTCATACGGCTTCCTGTCCAGACCCATTACCCTCCTCTGGCAGCTCTCTAACAGCTTTATATCCTTCTTATATTGTGGCACCCAGAACTGCCCCCAGCACTCGAGGTGAGGCTGCCCCAGTGCAGAGCACAGCGGGACAATCCCCTCCCTTGCCCGGCTGGCCATGCTGTGCCTGATGCCCCCCAGGACAGGCTTGGCCCTCCTGGCTGCCAGGGCACTGCGGGCTCAGATTAAACTTTCCCTAGACCAGGACCCCCAGGTCCCTTTCCATGGCACTGCTTTTCAGCCTCTCATGCCCCAGTCTGTCCTTACATCCAGGCCTGTCCCATCCCAGGTGCAGAATCCAGCACTTCCCTTTGTTAGGTTTCACACAGTTGGTGATGCCCATCTCTCTCATTTGTCGAGGTCTAGGACTCTGTACCAAGTCCTCCTACTGAGGGAACTTCCTGGGGACAGGTAGAACATCCATTGAGCATAAACAGGGGAAACTCACAGCACAACCATAGAAGTCACAGCTGTGACTTGCAACAATAAAGGAGAAATTCTTCTTCAGGAGATAATTTTGAGACCTGAGAGTACAGACTTCTCAGTCAATGTTGACTTCTTTGTGTTTCTATACCACTGAAGACAGCTTTACAGAAAGAAAACTTTACTGACCAAGACCTGAGAGCTAGAAACAAAAGTAATGAATACATGGAATATAATACATACAGGTGCTTATACAATACCTCAGGGATGTCCATCATTCTCCTTAGTTTCTGATCTCTCCAGTTCCAATCCAGAATCATATATTTTGTGGAGTTCAAGCACAGGCCATCTAAAAAGGCAACACAAATTTCACTACCAAGATAATAGGACATGTACTTATCAAAATGATTTTTGGCTTTTACATCTTTTGCTGTCTGTTTCCAAGGAAACTAATCTTTGAACACTTAAGTACTACATTTGCTGGTTGGAAAACTAATGCACTGACACTGCAAACTCCCTTAGCCACATAATCCCATGCCTTTTTGGAAGACAAACACAAAAGCAGAACAACTACTGTTGCCAGACTTGTCAAGAGCTTAACATCCTGCCAGAAAGTAATTCCTCAAGCTTCCTCTTGATGAAACCACAGGAGTTGAATTTCCGCAGCTGATGTCACTGGTAAGTTACAAGCACCCTAACCTGAAAATTGATGTTAACAGGAACAGGCAGTGTTCAGCAATTTACAGAACTGGGTGCTATGTGAATATGAGTCAGGTCAGTGGTGCTGCTGAAGAATTCCTTTATCCTTCAAATAAATGGTGGTGAAAAAAAAGGTCCTTTCTGAACTTGCTTTTCAGCCATTCTCCTATTTTTTCCCTGGTCTTCTACATGATGCCCAGCATTTTTTGGCATCAGTGTTGATTCCTCTCCCTTTTCTAAGTGACCTGGCACTGCAACACTAAACTGTCAAAAAAGAACTAGAGCTTGGGATAAAATGAGTCCTTGTGTCCCTGCCGTAAGCTGCCTTCACCTAGCAGAGAATTGGAATGGCTTAGATTGGAAGGGACCTTAAAGATCACCCAGTTCCAAACTTCCTGCTATGGACAGAGACACCTTCCTCTACACCAGGTTGCTCCAAACCCCATCCAGCCTGGCCTTTAACACTTCCAGGGATGGGGCATCCACAACTTCTCTGGACAACTTGTTCCATTGCCTCACCACACTCATGGCAATGTGCTGATGTGCTGAGCACTGACAATTTAATGCTGGTAGAAGCAACAAAATTATGTTACTCCTGTACTCTTTTGGAAGGAACAGTAGAGTCCCAATCTACAGCAAGTCCCAAGAGACCACAGTCAGAGCAAGACAGTGTCTTGCATAAGAAGAATGGAAAGAATTGCCTTATCATGTCATTTTGTTGTTTCTTTTTCTTTGTGTACATACTGTCTACTGAGTAAGTAAAAATACTCAAAATTTGGGAAGAGCAAAGGAGATTTATGTGGAATAATTGATTTTATTATAGGCAAATGAGAAATAAGATAAAAGCAGCAAGCAGATCTTTCATCTGCACCTCACAAAAGTTTACACTGAGCTCAGAGTGACATATGATACAGTGACTTCTGCCACTATTTCCTTTTGATCCACTTGCAGTGTTTGGTTTCCTGGAGCTTTAAATCTCACACTATGGTTTTGCAATCACTTTCAAGTCAGCATAAATCAGTATCCCTGCCAAAAGAGGAAGTCCCCCACCTCTGCCTGCTCATTACCTGAGTTTGTGTGCACACTGGTTTTGTTTTAATTGGGGTCATTTCACTGAGCTGCCAAACAGACTCTTGGGCTTGCACAGGGAGCGGGAAGGGGAATATGCAAGCACTGACTGGTGGGTGAGAGGAAGCATTACTCTGCCTTTCTCTGCTAATACTGGCTTATGCCAGCTTAAAGTGATCATAAAACAAAGTACTAGAACTTTGACTTTGTTTTGACTGACATAGCACAAGGGGAGAAACGGAACCATATAGTTTTGTACCCAAATCTACATATTGATGTCAATCTAAAAAAACTAGTTGAAGCTTCACTTCTCATGAGACCGAATATAAGATACCTAGGGAGGAAACCCTCCTTGTTCTCCTACCTTGCTCCACTAGTGCCTTTACTCTCCCAGGAGTTCCAACCCCAATGTGGAACACACCTTTCTCCAACATATTCATCTGCTCCTTTATCTAATTTGAAGAGAGAAAGAAAAACCATAATAAACCCACAGTTGTTTTAAAATGTCTTCTCAAGGAGTTGGAAATAAATTCAAGATATCATTGTATTTCTTTCTAGAACACCATCAAGTAACAAATTATATTTGTCTTTCAAACTGTCAGATGATTATGTCTGGAAGAAAGTTTAAGAAATGTAACAAGCCAGCTGGGCATCACACTTCTCTAGAAGATCAATCTTTTTTAACTTTGAAAATCTGCTATTGCACCAACTATTTTTGGAGGTGCGAAAAGTAAGATTCCTTCAGCATTTTAACAAATTCTCTGGAAAACTGAAAAACTTGAATTAACACTGAAGTCCTTCAAGATGAAGATACTGGAAAAAGGTGAAATAAAGTAAATGACATTTCTGTGTTTGACAGCATTTACATCAAAGGCCAAGTGTCCACTCATTACTCCCAACACCCCCATAATTTGTGCTTTTTAACAGGTATGGATACTGGGGATCCAGGCATTCAGTTGCCAGAATCCAGATGTGGGTACTGGTACAGTTTGCTTCCACAGACCTATGTGTGTGAGCCTTCAGGCATTTGAATGAGCACTTCATGGGAGTGTGGAACATTCAAACTCAGCATGTGCACAAGCATCTACATTCTGCACAGGTTGCACCAGAGCTACTGGAGATGGTGTTTAGTGAAATTCCGCACACTGCAGCAATGGGTTACCAAAGGAAGCACTACCTAAAGGAAGGAACTTCATATGAACACTATATGAAAGGCACTACTGCCAAAGGATTTAAAAAGAAAGTGGTATCACACTATTTAGCTGTTTACTTGCTCTTAAAATTCCCTACCTTTATGTGCTTTGCAAACAACTTGAGGACTCTGCAATCTCCTTTAAAGGCTGTCATTGACCTAGCAATAAAAAAAATGAAATGAACAATGAAATGTAAGAATCAGGGCTGGGCTTAAGACCACACATGAGGAAAGAAAAAGTAACTGGCATTTCTCAATATGTTTGAGACACACACAGTCCCCCAGTGAACCCTGGTTCTACTCTGGAGACTATGTACATTCTTGTTTGCTACTTATCAACAGAGAGCAACAACTGGGCAGACACAATGGAAGATATCAGTAGGGGGCAATATTGTTTAGACAGCTTTGCAGATAATATTTAATATTATGGCCTGTGCTTTCACAGCTAGCTTAGTTCAAAACTGGTTACTCACCAAATCCTAACTAAAAAATAATTCAGTTACTGAGATAGAGGCATTAATGAATATGAGTGTGTGTGCACAAAAGGAAGGCTCTGTGTATGGACCAAAATACATTTTACAGTCTTCCTGCAGTGTGGCTGCTGGGAAAACCTAGGCTGCCACTGTCTTTGCTGCAGGGATTGTCCAAATTCCAGTTAACCAAAACTCATTTGTTAGAAACCCTGACTTGTTTTTCTGACACTCCATTTTGGCACACAGTAACAACTCCGTGTTCCGTATTCATCAAACAGGAGACAACATATTCAGGATTTTCTAAATGTCATTTACAACAGCTTGCTCTGCATGCTTCTTGCAGTGCACCAAATTTTTAATTTGCAAAGCTAAAGGTTTATATACATCTAAACACCTAAGTCTCAGGTGCTAGTCTCTGCATGCACAACTGGCACTTTTCTGCCTTATCTACGCTTATATCTGTGTCCTGGAATGAAATTTCCCAACTCTCCATCTCATTTTGTACTGACAGATAATCACAGGAAGTAGGGTCAAGACACAGAAGACAACTGTGAAATTTGTGAGGTATACATTAATTCATCCAAGTCATCAAAACTTCTGGCATGAGAAGGGGGAGGATAGAGAAGGGGAAAAAAGAGGACAGGGCACACTGAAAATTGCCTTCTCTGCCCAGCAGTTTTGCCAGCCTGAACCAGCTGAGAACACTGACACAGACCTGGAGGCACTCAGGCCAGACACATCTTGGCACCTGAGACCCTAAAGTGCCATGTCCTTGCCTTTGGTGCAAAGCCATGATTTCTAGTGGTGGATCATGATGCTTTATGGGCTTACTCTGTTCCCAAGGATAACATGTTCCATGTTTCCCCAAATTGGTTACACTTTATTTTTGGTTTTTAACAAAAGTAACACTTCCCAGGCAACTGGAGTTCTGAGCATTACTTCAGTCCAAAACCGAACACCACACTCCCAGAGTTTAAAGAAGGAAGGGATATTGCATCAGTTTGAGTCAGTGAATTTGCTGGCTAGCAGAGGACAGTGTCCCAGTTTTGCCTTTTTGCCTGTGGTTCCAAGACAAAACTCCTGACCGACTGCCAACCTCAACACAACATTTGCTCTTGACATACTTGATGAGTTCCAAGGAGCGAAGGGCAGAACTGCACAGAACCAGCATCACCACCGACTTCTTCTCCTTGTGGTTTCTCCGGAGCTTTGCCCACTTAGGACAGACTGCAATGGAAAAGCCCTTGTACACACACACACCATACTACATGCCACAATTTTAAATTACTAGAGTACATGATGAATGGCAGCCAGCAGCAAGAACACACATGCTGACTCGTATGAGGTCTGGAACTTTGGCAACACTTCTGCATTTAGTCACGGCTGAGAAACTGGAAAATGTAATGCCCAAAATAAATAAAATACAGAAATATCACATAACTGAACAAACCAGATAAGCATTAATAATCAACAGTTTTTAAGGTGATGAGCCCATTGTCTTCATTTGCCAGATATGGCAATTTGTATCAGAGAAAATCAACTGCAAAGAAACATTTACCAGACCAGAAGTTCTATATAAATAAATATACAAGAAAATAAAAATTCTCTTGGTTCATGTCAGCAAACAGCTGCAGGACTTTTATTGTAAGATAATACATACACCTACTTATGAAGCCACAATAAATTACTGACAAATAATCCCTAGCAATTAAAAGAAAGCCTAGAACAAAAAAAGTGATATAGTAAAAAAGAGCCAGAAAAACAAGACATGTCATAAAAAAAATTAAGAAGCCTTGAAGTGATTAATATTTCATAATAAACAATATTTGGAGCTACATATAAAAATGCAATAATATTGTCTTAACAATATTTTTCATACAACTTTCATCTCACCCAGGCCAAAATTTTAACTCACTTTCCTTCAGGTATGAAGAAAAACTGTGGCTGAGATCATTGGCTGGCAAAAAACAGGAATCTGAAAACATAAAGGAAAAAACATTTCTGTCGATATATTTTTACAGCAAAGGGAGAATATATGTTTGCAGCATAACCACTAGTTATATTGATGAAATCCCAACTTCATAAAATCCATCATCAATAAATTACCATTTCTGAACCAAAAATTAACGCAGAAGAAACTTTATATGGGTTAAATTAATGAAGGTAACATCTCTGAATTGGAGTTCCATTCTTTTCTCCCAGCCTGAAACCTTGAACACAGGGCTGCTGTATAGGTGTGATCACATGCTTTAAAAAACATTTTCATATGTCTTTGCCATAATGAATCAAGCCTCAGCCAAAAGCCTTACACTGCTAGACTGTTCCTCCAATGTACCTATGATGAAATATGTTTGTACATTCCTCAAATAAGTCATGCTGTGTAAATGCAAGAATCTACCAATAATCTACTTGCCAGTAAGTTTGTTTACTTTCTGGCCTCTCATGTTGTGGTAACCTACCTAACTATATCGACCCTAATGGCAACACCTACACTCACTTCAGTGCCTTTCTCTTCCTCCATTTCCTGCTGACTTCCTTCTCCCTGGTCACTATGTTAACTAGGAAGTCTTTTAAAAGCACTCAGTGGCACACATGCCATTTAACTTCCTATAATGGCAATGAAGATCCTAACAGGTTCTTTGGAAGGTCGTTTCTCATGTCTATATGGAAAGTCAGAGTTCTTAAAAAGGTGATTAAAATTCGATGGTCTGAAAACTTGCCACTGTTGTTAAGGGCTCTTGGCCTGATGGAACAATATGCTTCTGCAGAGCATTGACAATTCTGTCTTTAAAGACTTACATGTGTCAGCATCTTGCATGAAGCACAGCCCCTCGGGGTGTCCACGGATGTTTGCCAATATATTTTCTAAACTAAGGAGGTTTCTTCAAAGACGTTATTCATGTTCACATGGATGGTGCACCGTGCTAATGCTGAGAGTATCAATCCATGATCTTCATGGGTACAGACACTGTGACAAACTTGGTTTGTAGCTAATGCCTGGCTGACGTCCTGTCCGTGCACTTCCTTGAGCACAGCTACTCTCCATTAATTTGTCTTTCATTTAGTGGGTGTTGTCTTGCTAAAAACTTTTATTTTGCACTGATTCCTAATAAATCCAGAGACTGGCATTTACTGGGACTTGAGCTTCAAAGGAAATGAATATGTACAACTGAAGGATCAGCAGCTGATTTACTTTACAAATCATGTTTAAAAGATGCACTTGAGGCTGGTGGGGAAGGGCAGGGGCTGATCTTCTGAATACATGGCCTCATTAATGACTGACCATTCAAGAGGTGGTTTCTGAAGGACACAGCTTCAGTCACTGATGCTCACCAACAGTCCAGCAACACTGCAATATTTGCAACAGTTTTAAATGGAAGTTTCAGCAAGGGGGGAAGAAACACACAGCTTCAGACTGCAGCAAGAGACCATGCTGACTTGCTGACCAAGCCTGACTTTCTGCACTTTGTCAGTGAACAGGAACACACAACTCCAAAGTAGTCGTTTGTTATTTACTCAGTGCTTTGACATGAATGACTTGACAGCTGTTCAAGTTCATAAACTCCTTGGCACTCAAAGCCTTCAACTCCCAGCAAAAAAATTAAGGAAAAATATCTCCATCCAACACATATGGAAACAGGTCACTTCAGTAGCCCAAAGGGCTCTTTTAATAAGAAAGAAACCAAAGCAATTTATTATTTCCTAAAAACCTTATATGCCAAAAAATACTTAACACAAGCTTTTCAAAGAAATCTATATGGGACTTCTCCAGGTTTTCTTGAATCAGTTACAAAGCTGAACCCACCCCACAGAAATAAAGAAGGGTCCACCTAGAATCACAGCGTTTAAGAAAGAGCATATTTACCTAGAGAGACAGGCTTATGCATTAAAAAAGAAAAAGCACTGCTGGACTAGAAGGCTTCTACATTGGCCACAGGTCACTGACAGTTCAAGAAGTCCCAAAGGTGAGTGCAGGCTGGTTACCAGGCTGCTGCTCTTCATGAGCACTACCAACAAATAATGGACACTGTCTCTGTCTGCACAGTAGGAGGCAGTGAAATTCAATGTTGCCATCATCTCCAATGCAAACTCCAATTGACAGAAGCTAAGTCTGCTCCGTCCTGCTTTTTGCCTTTTTTATCTGGCTTTTAACTGGAGGCAGGATACAGGGAACAAAGACGGTCCTCATGGTTAAAACTTGGTCACTTCACACATGAATCAAAATTACCACCTCAATTCAAGCCACTCCCTGCAAAACCATTGCATTCAACATCTCATACCCATATGAGAATGATGCCTCATTACTTCTTTGTCTATTTCTGTCAGCCCCTTATTATGCATCTGGATTGACTCAGATAATCCCAGGAACAAAATACATGTCTCATAGCATCTTGGGAGCTACTATTAAGAATAATAAAATTTCTATCAGGAAAGTGAGCTCCAGAAATTAATACTTTACAATAAAAAGAGACATTTAAACAAGGTTTCATTTCTGTAACTCCAAGAAACCTCACATTTATTCCAAATAAACTAACATTTCAACTTAAGAGAGCAAATTAATATACAGTAAAAAAGAAATACAAGAAAATATTTTCATTAAAAAGTACAACTCAAGACCTGTCCCAAAAATCTTCTTTCTTCTGCAGAAAAAGAAGTCAATAGTATAATGAAAAAAACCATTATTTATATATGAAATATAGGATAAGTTACCTGGCAGCTTTAATTCCTCTATTTCAATTACGGAACGATTTTCACCAAAATGTTGAGTAAGCAGATTTTGTAGATCTGCAGGGACACCAGGTTTTGGAGCAGATTTTTGCAGAACATCAGAAATCTTCTTCTAAAAAATCCAAATAAAATGGGTTAAGTATGGTATTTCTAGATAGCTCTTTGTCTAGCTAACAACACTGTAAATAAATGTTCCTCCAGAATTTACACAGTTGTATCAATTTAATTACAGCTTAATTGGAAAAACACCTTACAATGGGACAAGATTCCCCTAGTCTTTAGAGAGAATGCAGACTTCAGATGCAAGTTGAGATACTTTGACAAGATGGTCTGTGAGCCTGAACATGAAAAATCTTGTCCATTCATCTGAAATGCTTCTGAAACAAAAACGTAACTGAAAGCTGGTTTTTTTTGTTTTGCTATTGCTACCCTTTAGTACCAGTTTGAAAACTCAGGCTTTTTTTCATATTTTTAATTTATTATTCTTAAGGCGTAACAATAGGAATCAAGTGATAATATATGACTTGGTTATATTTTGATTCAAACAGGGTAACTATCTGTATTTGGAAGGGAAGATGGCTAGCTATATTCACAGAATACCACATCAGCATGATGAAAATAAGTTAAAACAACAAAACCACAGGTCAAGCAGCAAGAGTTCACAGCTCCTTTGTTCTCCCACACTGTATAATTTTTAAAACAAGCTACTAATTTTTTGAGGCTGAACATGAGTTCATAATGATTGTGTTTCACACCTTATTGATGTAAGATGTAACAAGTTACCAAGTAACAGGTTACCAAGTAACAGGTCTGAATTCTCACTGAAGTGAAAGGGTTGCCCTATTTTTTTCCATAATTAAATGGAACACGTGGGTAGACTAGCCCAAGGTTCCCATTATCTGAATGATCTGCCAGCATTTAAGAAAACAGCAAATTTGCAAGGATAGAGGCAGTCTGGAGAGAATGACAAGAATGCGATGCCTCTCTTGTTCTCGCTGGGATGTGTTAAGTTTTTGAAAGGCCAGCTTAAGGTTTCTCAGCTGTGTAAGCTAAACTGGACTTGTCATCAAGGAGACACATGGCAGCAAAAGTTTAGAAGTGAAAACAAGAAGGGTGTGGTTAGGATGGAGCAATAGGGTCAGTATTTTTGAGGCAAAGTGGGATTTCACAGAGATGAGGTGGGTCTGGAGGCATTTTTGGCAGCTTTGGAGGGATGGTGGGGACCTTCAGTTTGGCAGGCTAAGGTCCAGGACAGCAAAGATCAATTTTTTTGAAATTTTGAAGAGAGGTGTGGCAGGAGTTTTAATGTTGGGGACAGACCTTCTTCATCCATTCTTTCTCTCACTCCATCTCAGCACCCACTCCCTCCTCTCTTCCATTCCCCACCACTCTGTCTCTCCCTCTTGCCCAATACACCCCAAATACTCCTGTAACAGCAGCATAAGGGGCAGAATGCTGAACAGGGAAGAACCATCTCGGGCTTGACAAAACAGCAAAGGCAAAGTAGGCACTGCCTCTCCCAGCCATTGCCACTTTGGCACTGCCTCTTTCACCCCTGCTAAAAGCCACCTGTGGGTTTGCAAGACCTCAGCTGAACCTTTGACAGTGGGACACATGGAGATGAAGCGTTTATGCGTTCCTCTCAGTCTAGCTTTGGCCTGCTGCAAAGCCCTCTGCAGTCCCTGGAAGACTTTTCCAGAGGATGTCTGGCTGTTCCACAGGTTTCTGCAGTGCTTAAATCTGTAGCATTCCTTCCCAAGATTCTCCTTCACTTACCACTGTTGTATTTTTCTGCCAAGGAACAAGTGTCTTCCCAAAGCATGACCAGAGGCCGTGGACAGCACAGCCAGCCTCTGCATGAAGCCCACAACCAAACCTCTCCATTGTTCTTCCTAACAACCACAAATGCTTTTCCCCAGCCCTGCCTCACAAGCTGCCTCTGAAGTGACCCACATTTGGGAAGCTCTGATTTAGCAGACAGCAAGACAGAATTATCAGGCTCATTTTACTTGGTAATTCAGTGTAAGATGCTGTTCCACAGGACCATTACATCATTCATTGGGCCACTTGGTTCCTTCAGAAAAATTATGGCCCTCTGGAGGGGAGAAGCCTGATGCAACAAGAAATTCTTTAGGAGCAAGAGGAAGGACACCTGAGAAAACTCTTTTCCTTCAAGGAGAGCTGTGGGGAAATGTTCCTCATGCAGGAAGTTTTATTATTTTTCTTCCAATTCATTCCAGATGCTTCAAAGCAAAAGGGCTTTCCCCCCTTTTCCTTACTTTCAGAGAGAGCACTTTGTTTGGAAGCCACAGATCAACCTAATAAAGGTTTCCTAATGGGTTTTTTTGACAGGCTGTGTATGTCAGCTTAGTGGCCCACTGAAAGCAAAGGTGAAAGTGAGCAGCTGCTGTTTGCCTGAGCAGGGGGTTTCTTGCTAGGTGGGTTTGCCAGCCTCTGCCATGGGATGCCCTTGCTCTGGCTCCAGTGGAGTAAGTACTGTACTTACTCTGCCAGAGCCACATTGAAAGCAAAATCCCACTCTTCCCACTTCCCATTCCCCAGATGATTAAGAGGGCTAACATAACATTAAAAGGCCACCCCTCAGCCTTGTGAGGGAGCCAACTATTTACAGTCTGTCCCAAAAGACAATTAACTTGCCTGGTGCCATACAATCTCCATCTAGACTGCAGAATGTGTTTGTTGTTGTGGGTGAGGATGGAGCATGGCCAGAGGGACAATACAGAGTATTTATTTATATCCTTATGCTATGAGGAGAAGAGTGAACAAGGACAGTCCTTGGCTCAAAAGACGTAACAGCAGCTGGAGCCTGACCACACCGTGGGAATGTGTCAGATTCTGCAGCAACTGAAGTTCCACCTTTCTTCCATACAGTCACCCTTTCCTGGTGTGCAACACTTGCAAGTGGGGTGTAGACATAAAACCCCTGAGTGCAATGCAGACATAATGCCACAGGTCAGGTTGGGAATAGGTATCTTGAGTGAGGTTTAAAAATTAGGAACTTCTGTTCTTCTCTAAAAGAGGCTGCAATATTATGACCATATTACTTCCCATCATCATGGGGTTGTCCCCATCCTGCATCTTGTAGTAGCCTATAAACCCACTGCCCAGTTCCCAAACACACTCTAGGACACTCATACCTTCTTCCTTCTCTTTGCCTTTACAGGGCTCTCTTGCTTTTCTTCAGTCTGGCTTAAAAAACACTCTGTAGGCTGCAAAACACATTTGAAAAAAAAGAAGTAAGAGAAAAAAAGTCACCAAAGGGACGCAAAGGGGGTAAGAGGAGATACAGAAACTATAATGCTGGGTTAGGAAAAAACAAATAAAACTGTACTTCCCCACCTGTAGAAGGAATCAAATTCTTACAGTTATATGTATATAAAATAATTTTGTAATTGAGATTTTTGTTGCAACCAAGAGAGGGAATAAAATAAGAGAAAATTGAAACATTCAGGGTGTAGTCATAATTCCATAAAACAGTGAAAAGCAGGTTTTGGTACTTAAAAAAAAATCAGGAGGAAAATATGAACAAAATCTACCACTAAATTTATATTCTTAGTCTCCATTATTGTGTGTGATAGTTTTTCTAAACTTTGCCAGTAGTGTTCTAAAATAACTGGGTCTAAGGTGAGCATCCAGACAGTGAAAAATAGCATGGAACAGGGCAAGATTAATTGGAAACAATCATGCTCTGGAGTTCCTTCTACACTTGTAATGCAAAATTTAGGAAAACATGTTTCAAATTTGTCCAACCCCATTCTTGCTTTGTTTCCTCATAGCACGCAGGGTCAAACATACACAAGAAAAATACATGGTGCATTTCAGAATAATCCAACATGTGCTGCTATCATTAACCCTCTTTTGTGCCTGAGTGAACAGGCTGAATTGGTCCATTTGTACCAGAGTCCCTGTTCACATAATCCAGGGGTAGGATTTGTCCTTAGCCACCTAAAATTGTCCAAAACAGCAGAAGCGAGGCACAGACTTCCCTTGTTTTGAGCACAGCAGTTCTCTTTTCTTTTGCCTTCTTAGGGCCTTCTACCTCATGGAAATGCAAATTTATCTACATAGACAGGCTCTGGAACTTAATAAGTGACTTGATGAAGAGTAATGGGAAAATAGGCTGAGCTGCAGGAAAAACCTCCATGCTACTATGATGCATTTGGCTGGAAGACTCAGCTCTTGTGAGAAAATGTGGAGAAGACTCATCACATGGAGCGTTAAAAAACTCAGGAACAGCAAATCCAGCACTCCTCCCTGGGGTAAGCCTGAAAGAAAAGCATCAGCAGGAAAGGGAGCGCAGCTGAAAGCCAGAGAAGCTGTTCCTTAGTTCCCCTAGGAAGCAGCTTCAGTCAGGCCAAGAGGGCCAAAGCAAGGCTAGCAGAAGTTCCGGGTGTCTGGGCCTTTCTGAGCCCTCCTTGCACTGCCCCACCTTATCAGGAGGACACTTCATGGCAACTGGCACTAAATGACACATCCCAGCACACTCCTTTCCAACTCTCACAGCCTTATCAGAAGCATTTTTTGAAGTTTAGTTGGTCATGTTATGCCTACATTTCTCTTTTCCTCCTCACTCCCTTGGCTAAATTAGCTATAAAAACATGCTCAACACAAATAAATGACCTCTTGCTTTCTGTGCTGTGATGCAGCCACACTCACTGCCCTTGCAGATGCAGCAGTACTGTATGGCAGTGGCTCTGAAACTGGTTGAGGATTGAAATGAAACTTAGGAATTGCCAGAGAAGATTTGGCTGGGGACTTGCTACAGCCAGCAAAGCACTCTACAGCTACGACTGGAATGTAACACAGCCTGCATCAAAACCCATGAGAAGCTGTGATAGGGATCATATCTCGCCTCAACAACAGAGATCTGTACCTGTGATTTTCTCAGGTATAAACAGAGACTATCTTCACTAGAAATGAAGGGAATGATTGCAAGTGGAAACTCACTTAAATTAACAAAATTGTCCCAGAGTTAATATAAGATTTTTTGTTTTATTTTTGGTTTGTTTCTATTTTAAAAATCTCTGTCCTGACTCTGATTCAAGTGTTTTTAAAACACCACCATACATTTCTTCATTCCTATCCCTACCATTAGCATTCCCAGACACTGAGACTGAAACAGAGCTACCCTCTGCTCTACTCTTACACATCCCAGCTGTCCATAGATACTTAAAGGCCATTTACCAGGTGTTTATATCATAAATTTTATGTTCAACATCCTATTTTATGCAGAGAACAAGCCTTTGGATTGCTTCAGTCAAGGGATACCTACAAGCAATCAAAAAGTCAGAAAAAGGCCAACCCGAATCTCTCTCCTCCTGTGGAGTATGATGGTTCCCTATCCCAGTGGTGCTACCACTCTTCCAGCATATTGAAATATGTCACTCATTCACTTTGGGCCCATTTCTCCCTTCTTATACACTGTGAACTGCTTTACATAACTCTGCAAACACTCCCAACTCATATCTGTATGAGAAAAGAATGAAATGTGCCACACAACTGAAAAAATTTCTCTAAAAGAAAAAAACTTCTCACTGCTAAGCCTTCATTCAAATGTTTGAAAGTATCACCAAATGCCATGGCTTCTTTTTTGAAGGCAGTACGTAACCCTTTCTTTCAGGAGACAGAGAAACACACAGCAGGCAACACAAGCACGCAGTAGGCTTGTAGTCAAAGGCTTTCTTCCTTAGAGAAGCATGGTAAGGCTCAAAATTACCTCCTTTACACTGCATATTGTGTTGGTTTAACACAGCCTGGGTTTTGGTGGGGGCGGGAGAAAAGCGGCTCGAAACGTCTATGTCCGGCACAGAGCCAGTCGCTGAAGGCTCTGACGATGGGCAGGTTACTGGCCCAGTTACACAAGCTGGTAACGCCTCTGTGATGACATGTTTAACAAAGGAAAAAACTGTGGGAAGCTCTCTTTCTTCTTCTGAGGGGTGGTGAGGCGGCTGCTGGGGCCCATCCCAGCGGGGGCTGCCGGGGGCTGCGCGGCCGGGGCCCTCCCGAGGCCAGGACCACGTGGCAGGATCCCTCCTGAGGCCGGGACCGTGAGGCGGGGACTGCGTGGCCGGGGCCACCCGTGCGATGCTGGCAGAGACCATGTGGCCAGTGATGAAAACATGGCAAACAACTCCCCAATATGAAGCCCAGACAAAATCAACCTTTTCAGCGCAGCGAAGCTCTATAAGAACTTTTCAGTTGATGGAACTTGAGAACAAACGAACNTGGTGAGGCGGCTGCTGGGGCCCATCCCAGCGGGGGCTGCCGGGGGCTGCGCGGCCGGGGCCCTCCCGAGGCCAGGACCACGTGGCAGGATCCCTCCTGAGGCCGGGACCGTGAGGCGGGGACTGCGTGGCCGGGGCCACCCGTGCGATGCTGGCAGAGACCATGTGGCCAGTGATGAAANTCCCTGTAATTCATGAGGTGCACGGGGGGATGCAGAGATCCACGCACAGCCCGTGAGGAACAGTGCTCACGCTGGAGCACGTGGATACTGAAAAGCTTTAATTTAGTGAGGAACTCGAATAGAAAGATGAGCCTTGCTTTGAGAAATAGAGGAAGAGAGCCTTCGCTTCCAAACTAGAACAGCTCATCCTTAAAAGACTAAACCCCATGAACTAAAATGACCCATGCTAGGCAGTTGTGGGAAGACTGCTTGGCCCGTGGGAGGGACTGATGTTACAGCAGGTTTGGGTGGGACTGCTGCTTGTGGAAGTTAAAACCATGCTAGAAAAGTTCACAGAGAATTATCTCCGGTGGGAAGGATCCCACAGCACAGCAGAAGAAAGAAACACTTTTCCTCAAGCGTACTGAAGAAAGATTTTTAAGAAGTGAAAGACTGACCAAAACCCCATGTTTTGTCTCCCTGCGCAGTTGGTGGAAAGAGGGAGGGACTGGGAAGGAAAGGTGTTCTAAAGATTTATTTTAGTTCTCATTACCATTTTTACTTTTAATTCTGTTAATAATAAATTTTCTTTACACTGTTTAAGTTTTGAGCCTGTTTTGCCCTTAAAATGCTTTTCCCCTAATCCTTATCTCAGCTCATGAAGTTTTCATGTTAATTTCCCCTCCTCTGCTTAGCTATAGCAGAGGAAAATGAGTGAATAGTTTTTCATGGGCACCTGGCATTTAGCCAGCATCAAACCTCGACACATATATATGTATTTAGGCATAGTATATTATTAGCCCAGAAACAGTAAATCCACTTTATTCAGATCTTAAAAATAATGACATAAAAAAAGAAAAACTTCATGGTGGTGAATGGCTGTAAACTTACACGTCTTTGATGATCTGCAGTCTAAAATATTTCAGCATCTGATCTAGCCTGAACTTCTGACCCTTATCCAAACATTAGTTGCCTACCTACTCATGCAATAGCTCTTTGCATGCCACCCTTAAGGAAAGGTCACTTGCATGCTTTTCTTATGTAAGACACAAAGCAGACAACCAACTGTTTTTTGACACGGCTCCCTTGTGCTCTGTGTTTTTATGCTATTTTTACATGGAAATTCTTAAAATGCAGAAAACAGGAAATGTGTGCCGAGACCACTGATTTATGAACTGAAATGTCATAAATTCCTTGTTTGTTAATCATACACAGAACATAAAATATTTCCTGTATTATGTTTCTAACATGATTTTTTTCTTTACATGCTGCCAAAGTTACGGGAAATTCAAATGTAGAGTGAAAACAGTCTTGCATGTGTGTGAAAGTTTGCATTCCAGGTCAGCCACACACTCTGACTTTTGGAGTTTGTGACAAAGTAAACACATCACTGCGTCATTCAGACTGGAGACAGATTATTCATTTCACTGTAAGCCCAAGGACAGCCTGCAGACTAGGAACATAGATGCTCATAACTCTGTTTGGTTGTCTCGTGACAGGCTTTAAGGTGCCAAGACCATTGCAGAATAAGGCAGGGATGAGTAAAATGGGTTATGTTATTTGCACCAGAACTACAAAACTACCAGCTTTCCATAAATACGTCTCATTTTGTATGTTTAAAAGATGTGCAATAACACATCCATGACTTTGAGCTCCCACAAAGCATTTCCCTCTTGCAGTTTCACATCTAAACATTGAATTACCTGATTCCAACATGCAGGCTGATATTCTTTATATGACAGAAAGACCAGTGGCAGGTGTTCTGCTACAGCTGAGCAGTGCCAGGCCACCTTGGCAAGTAACTTGTGTTGGCTATCCTTTCTAATGTTCTCATAAAAAGGGTCAAGCAACCCTTCCAAACAGAGTGTCTTAACCTACTTCTAAATGCCTGAGTGAAAATGGTGATAAAAAGTGGCTCCATAAGAATTCTCACTCCTCAGCATCTGACCCCCGGTAGAGCATGTACAAAGGCAATACAGCTTTCTCCTGTATTGCTTGGTTCTCCTTCCTAATCAAAACATTGATCTAATTCAGATATTTGGATCACTTCACCTTTGGTCTCTTTGGAAAGACATCCAAAAGCATAGTAATTGCTACCATGTTGTTTACACTTCTCTGTTACAAAAAAAAAGAACAACCCAGCAAATGGCTTTCACTTGGGCAATTGCCTAGGCATTACAGAGTGAATTTACTATTGACCTAGGGGTCAAAATTAATATCCATAACCTCAAGGAGAGAGAGCTTCCAATGTAATTTTAGCTTTCTGACAGCCACTCAGTCGATTCTCCTGGGTGGTATGAGGAAGGCAGAACAAATTTACCTTCCAACAAGAAACTTCTTAAAATCAGCCGACCTCTAGATGACTTTTTTCCTCAAACTGGGGTGATGCTGCCTACTCCCTGGCATACTCCATGTAATGCTGAACAACACACTTCCTATTGGCATTAAATGAAGTTTTTAGCAGTGCAAGAGTCAGAAAACATCAATCCATGTAGACCTAAATTCTTTTTCATTTGGACATTGCACTGGGGACATGCTTGGGTAGAGAATCTGTACAATACATAAATACAGCTTTCCAGACTTTGTGTGGGCAGGGAGAGGAAAAGATTGCAGGGGAGGATATTCAGTAGCACTTGTACCACTAGACAGTCACTTTGTAGGACAGGCCTGGCAATCTCAACTCACAAAAAACAGGTGTGAAGTCATTACTGAAATGTACTAGAACGTGATCACTTTCAAATAAGGCAACATAATTTAAACAAAAAATTCGGTACATGAACAGATCAGGTAGACTGAAGAAAACTGTCCCCTTACTGAAAAAACCCAGATTATATTTCCCTATGCATTACCATCTTTGTGCTAAATAATTGCTTAATTTACAAACCTGCTTTCTTTTCTTTTTCACACCAGGTTTGGAATCTGAATCTTGACGTGTTGCTGTCCTGTTATCAGTTGCTTTTTCAATAGCTTCATCATCTGAAGGATCTAATCAGAAAAAAAGAAGAGTTCTTGTTACTGTTTTTCAAATCCATCTATCCATCTTTGCATTCCAAAATAGGGAAAAAATCTCCTGCTGAAAGGTTGTCACAATAATATAATCTCATGATTGGCAACAGATACAGCTGTAACAAATACATTCTTCTTGCTAAGTTTGCTGATGCTTCTTTCAAAATAAAGTTATTTCCTCCTACTAAAACAAGTCTTGCAGATGACGGGAAAAAAAAATTCCAAGCAAACACCTACAAAAATGCACAAAATCCCCATTCCAAGCTCCCAAATGCCTTACTAACACACATTAAGGAGGAAAAATTACAAGACAGATATAATGTCCTATTGTATAAAAATACATGTACACGTTTCCTGCAAGTACATTTTAATTGTGTCTCTTACTTCAGTAATAATTGGACAAAGGCACCACTCCCAAAGTTTGAGCAGAATGTCCACAAGACTAAAACACACTTAGGTTTTAAAAGACAGCTATTTCAGTTCAGATGTCTCTACCCATTCTCTTCTTCATCTCTTTTATCTACAGATAGACTTTGGAGAAAAAATAAATGCACAGCAACAGCTCCCTCTAATAGTATTATAAAAGTGCTTTAGATGTATTCAAATACAGACATTTCTGCTGGGGACCAAGTTACTTCCCTGATTAGTGCCAGAAGCATTATCATCCATCAAACCGAATTAATTCAACTTCTGTAATTGGAATATTTCTGCCCAACAGGTATTCAGTCATTATTGCAATCTCCTGTATTACAAAGCTGAAAATTTACAGTTTCAAGATTAAGTTATTTATTTTGAAAAGAGAGGAATAGAAGGATTTCTTAAGCATCACTCCAAGTATAGATGATATAACTACATCTATGCAGTCACTAGTTGTAAGCAGAGTAAACTGATGGCCAGAGAACCTGAGAGAGAGAAAATCAGTTATAGCTGGTATTTACTTATTCCATGTTGAAATAGCTACCTACTGAAAAAAGGTAATGTGAAAAATACACAAAAGAATTTAAGTGAAAGGTAAGTAAATGGATGAAAGGGGTGAGGGGAAAGAATCTCTATTAATCCACAAATGCAACATTATATATTATGTGGCAAATAAGGCAGTGGCTTTGAATATCCTAATGTGACAGAATGGGTAACAAAATGGGTAACAGAAAGACCAGTGTCTATGTAAATAACATATTTATTCCTGGAAAGATACCATCTCATAATCTTCACTCCTTTTTCCCACCTTGGAAAACCTGTGTAACAGTCAGCACCCTGAAGTTGGGTTCTGACAGCTGTTAGGAGTTCAAGAAAGTATAGCAAGTTGAAAGATAGTAAAGAAAATCAGTGAAGGTTTTAGCAGGTTGGATGCCATTTGTAATGAAATCTTACTTGGTTTAGATTAGATTCTTGGCAAACCACAGGAGCTTTAGAAAGAGAGCAGCAACTGAGAAGAGAATTTGTTTTCTGTTCAGTACAACTAAGAGACTCCTAAGTGAAGAGGGCACATAAATATGTTAATGAACTTAATTAAGACCAAAATAAATGCCATGGAAGAAATGACAGCACTTGTTTGCATCTCAACATAGGATGAAAACATATTCTGAAATCTTAAAATAGGAATTCACCAAGAAAAGCCCTTGCTTTCCAGCTCTAGAGCAAATGCAGGAATGTATGCAGCAAATGAACATTACAGCTCAGCCGGCCTATCTGCTTCATCCTCTTTGCAGGCACAGCCTCAGATCAGAGCTGAATGGACTGTGGCCACACGAGTGCCAGAGCTCATGCAGCCATTATGTGCCTAGTCCTGTACAGCCCAACACATGGCAGCAGGTGAACAGGGGAACAAAGAAAGCTCAAAGTTTGTGAGACAAAGTTTTTCCTTACATTACAGGCCAAATATCATACTCCTGAGGATGTCCAAGTGTTCCTGTACCCTACAGCTGTCCCTGCACAGCAGCAGATCTTTCCTGCCTATTCCTCTCTGAAGTCACTGAGCACTTATGTCCTCCAGCCACTTTGGAATCTCAGATACAACACTTGGTTAGAAGAAGCTGAAAAATCACATCATTCAGCATACTCCAGAAAGTTTAAAAGGTGTCTTGGTAATTCAGTGTTACCACTGGCCATTACCACGGGCTTGTTTCCCTGTGTATCACTCTTCCTCTGGCAAATTTATTGTACTATATTTTGGTAGGGCAGCTTCTGTACTTAAGGACTGACTTCTGAGTCGTTTGCCCCGACTTCAGAGAAACTGAAAGTGTGACCAGCTTTAATACACACCAGCTCCACATCCCTGGGGTCTTGGACACATTGCATTGAAGAAGGCTGTGGAGAAGTGATATAAATGAAGTACATCAAAGAAACCAGAAATTGCCTCTTCATCCCTCTTCCTCACTGCGCTTGAGCCCCAAACACCCACTCCAAAATGAATTTGTGCATGTCTCACTGAACTGAACTGCTGTGTGAGCTCTTTCCAATGTTTCACATTGAAAATAAATGAGAATTGCATCAAATAGATTCAGGGGAAGCTGCCCGTGATCTGCAAGCATTCTTTCTGAAATCCCACTTGGCATGTTCCAAAAGGCAAACAGGAGTCGTGTAAGTTTTAAATAACTTCTTCTCTTTCTCACAAGTAAAAGACATGCTGCTAGCAATAGCAGTCTAAAACTGGACAAATGGTTTCCATGATCTGAAATAGCCTGACAATGTGCCACCTGTTCACTGCTTATTTGAGTTTTGGACAGCACTACATGGTGCAATGTCCTCTGCTCTCAGCAAGAAGTGAGAGAAGAGGGCACAGACTCAGACTCAACAAACATCAGTGAAAACAGTTCAAATTTGAGCATCTTTCTGCAGTATGGATAACTTTGTATCTATTCCAGAAAAAATCACCCACATCCCAGTCAGGACAGCAGCTCGTCTCAGCCTGTAATTGTTTGTGACACCATGTCAGCTCCTGTGATGACAGGAGCATTTTGTTGCAGGCATCAAAGTACCACGGGCCAGTCTCTGCCAACCATGCTCACATTAAACCATGTACCTTTCTCTGCAAATAGTTACCTTGATGTCAGTAAGGTTATTCACAAAATAAATCATAACTTGATGCAAATAAATGCAGAAGCTCACAGATCACAAACATGTCTGTAACAGACCAGCCAGCACTGTTTGCTCTGCTTAGAGGTGTTGAGCTTCTCAGGAGACTCCTCTCTGCCAGAACAGGAGATTTCACAAATCCTTCCTTAATAAAAAGCTGGTGCAAATGCAGAACCTAATTGATTAATAGAAAGTTGACTTTCATCTGACTTGAGGTGCAAAGGAGCGGGCAGGCAGGCGCTGACAGGACACACTGCTTAGAGGGTGATGCTGTTGAGCACAGCAATTCTCTGCCTCTGCTTTCCTGAGACTTACGGCATTTACGCAACCACAAGGTCATCAAAGGCATCAGAACAGTCATAAAACGCTCTCAATATAGAAAAATAAACAGCAATTCCACAACTCTCCACGTGCTTTGCTTTGGTATTACATCAGCAGCATGGCACATACTAACAGGCTTCCCAGTCATGAAGTATTTATATATGATCTTATTTTGAACCATGCAAAAATGGAAAAAGCCATTTCTGCTTCACATGCATGCACATACAGACAGACACACACACACACAAAGACTTTCTCATTCGTATCAATCACTGTTTAAAATCATCCAGTGCACTGGTTTCTAACTTACAAATTTAATATTAACATATACATGTATGCCTTAGTACATCAATATGTGTACTAATTATATCCATGTAAACACACATATTAATATATACGCATCTACATGTTTATACACATTCACATAAAAAAGTACAGAGATATTTAGACAATTTAACAGGTTCCCTTTAATAATCACCTTTATTAACAAATGTATTCACTAAGAATACATTTTTTTTTCATTATTTACTATAGTATTTTTAAAGGCAAACAAGACCTTAGTGATATAGGATGTAATGACATGTGCTTTGATGTGAATGCAATTTTGTTCATATAAAATAGCTAGTGCATACAAATTTGCATTTGCTAGGCTGATTCACCATTACTTAAGACTTCTGACCTTCACATGCCTCTTTTCTACTCTGAAATTATTAACATAGGAGTTATAGTGACCACAACATAAATAATTAATTCCTGCAAGAACCAAGGCTGACTGAAAAAGTTACAACTGAAAATAATCTTAAAATTCTTTGGGAAATGCAACTTGTGTGTCAAGCCAGCATATGACTGAAATAAAGATAAAGGCAGCTCACAGGAATTATGGCAGTCATGGGAAGCTTGCTACAAGATGAGAATATGAAGAAAACAAAAGCAGCTTTTTGAGAGAGAAAGGAGGCAAGGTTCTTAGAACTCTTCATAATGTAGGAACAACCAACGTGTAATTAAAAAGAAAGCTTGGAACAGAAATATGTTCTAAATACCCAAAGATAAGTGAGAGAAGAATTTTTGCTTTGTTTTGGGGTTTTTTTTTTTTGGGTTTTTTTTGATCTGGAAGCTAAGTGCGATCAGGCATCTATTTGGTGTCCAAAAGGCTCCCAGTGACAGAGGCCAGTACAGGACAAGTTCATTTCTTACCTTTAAATTAATCTCTGTGACAAAATTTGGAGGGAATATGTTTTACATGCCCACAACTTTTATTTGAAGTATCTGCCTGCAATCAGACATGCTCTGGAACAGAAATCCCTGCTTTTTCCCACATGCTCGCATCAGGGCTATGTATCAGTACTAAACTAGAATTACATGAAAACAAAGGTTGTACAAAATTTATTATGCCTCCTCCTCCCCTTTCCCAATTTCCATCCTTCTCTGCCTGTTCTAAAATTGTCTCATATCTGAAACCAGATTTTAAATAAAGCCTCTGTTTTCTACTTTTTAACAAAAAGCTCAGTATGCTGTGGAAACAGGTTTTATATTTGTTATGCTCTCTTTCTAGTTTCAGACATGTTACAGGAAATTATGTGCTTGTCTTTATTTTGTAGGTAGGCATAGTTCACTCAGTTTGGGTGTGCTATGATGGATGAATTTCAGACTGCTTTTCAAGTGGTATTTTTATTTACTGGTTGATTAAATTGTACTGATCTGTGTACATTAATGCCGGGGGGAAATACTTCTCAGGGCTCCCACCTCTAAATTCAGTAGATTGAAACATATTTGGTGCCAGTTAAAATGCCCAGTGTGTTGGGCACATCTTGACGCTTTTCTTAATTGCCATTTTTCTTTGGGAGGAAGGGAGAAGAGGGGCAGAGATGAGGTCAGAGAAAATAAAAATTCTGACACTTCCTTATTATTCGCAGTTTTGCTATTAAAAACTGGCCTCAATCTTCAGTGAATCAGATTAAGTAATCTCAAGGTCAATGAACTACTTGGAACTTTTCTCACTGCATTTCTCCTCCATGTCCCATCAGGTACACACAATGCAAGGTCAATTAAATTTCTGTAAAATGAAACAGCTGTCAGCAAAACTGGCTCCCAAGTCCCTGTTCATCCTTGCTCAGCTGAGAGGGCTCCTGTTGCCAGCAGAGTTGTGCTGATCACAGTAGCTGGGCTAAAAGTGGCAATGACAGTGTTTTAACACGCCCCTACGGTACCACTCCTCGAGGCAGCAGAGAACACAGGGCTCAGGCAGGTCCTGCCACGCTGCCCACCAGTACCCAAACAACAGATGAGCTCTTCTAAATGCAACAGGCCTGGCTGGTGGGCTGGCTAACTAAGAAAAAAGGATTCACATACTTCCCTGACAAAAGGGAAAGGTTCTGCACAGCAGTGGGAGAAGGAGGTGCAGAATTCAGCGGTTCACAGAAGCCCAAACCGCCTCCTGGACAAATCCCAAATTACTCAGCTGTGTGCCACCAGCACAGCTAACCCCAAAAGGAGGATCTCTTTCATGTCTACCAGGTCAATCCTCCCTAAGTGCCCTCTCTGTAGGCAGTGGACAGCTTTGATTTTTCCTGTTGAGGAGCCTAATAATAGCTCAGATACCCTGGAGCCCATGGTGTAAAGCCAACTGGCCAAGAAACAGCTATGAAGCTCTTTTGAGGACTTCCAGACCATGGAATGGCTAAGAATGCAAATTTTATTATTAATATGTTCTTCAGACCAGTTGCTGACTATTTACCATGGCAATACTTTAGAAATTCCTAGTAAATGAGATAAAAATGTTAGACACAAAAGTAATCTGTCCTTCGGGAAGATCAGCACATAACCATTGCACTAAAAATAGCTACGACAGTGTCAGCACCCTTTTATTTTCTCAAATTGCTCTGGCTAAATTAGAAAGGGTCCCCTGGCAACTCAAGAAAAATAAGTAATTCTCCCCATCGCAGGCATGCATCAAGTGCAGTGAGTGGAATAACTGAGAAATCTAGGCAACACATTACAGAAAAAATCCCCAAACGACAAAACATCTCCTTACCTCCTTGAATAAGGATTAGCTAAATCATTCAAAACAGTAGAGTAAGACAAGATTTAGTCTTAGAAACCAATACAAGAACACATACTCACAAGAAATGAAAAAAACAATAGTATTTAATTGTATCAAAAGACAGTATTACAGCTTAATGGAAAACTTATGCAACTTTTGCAGTTTAGCTTTTGCAAAATGGGAATATGAAACAAGTAAGTGCCTTCATTCATAAAGCCCTAAAATATTTGGGTATTTTGACCATTTAGAACTGAAGAGGGAACACTATGAATGCACTGGTACCTGTTGCTGTCACTAGGAAGCACCAAGCTGGACAGAAAGCTCTGTTGCAGGTTATTACCAGTTAGTAACCATTCCTCTGACTTGATTCGCCTACTGCAACAGAGAACAGAGCTGTCTCTCTGCTTGGGCTGAGACAACCTCCATAGGAATTACACATGGTGCCAGTGCTCCATCATCCCAAACCATCCACAGTCCCCATGGTCTGGGCAATTTTGCCTTCTAATCGCTACTAACCAAGGAGTCCTTTCCTGCATTCCAGCACAGCAGTAAGTTTTGATATCTGCGAGGATGCCTTGAACTGCAGACTTTACCTCCCAAGGTATTTGAAAAAAGGTATTTCCAAGTGTGCTTGTGAGGCACACCTGAAGGGCAGACAATGTGCAACTCAGCACAAACAGACACAGTCCTATCAAAGAATCAAATGAGCCTCAATTTTGTCCTCATAGGTAACATTCAGATGGCATAAACTTCACACTCCAGCCAGCCTAAGCCTGTGCCAAGCCCGTCTGTAGCAATTCCCTGTACTAGTATCTAAGTAGCGGCAAAAGCTTGTACTACAAAGTCAAAGACATTCTTCTAAAAATGCAAACCCCTTCCTGCGGCAGTTCAAAAGGCACATCTAGCCCAAACAACTATTTTTGCCTGATAAATCTTGTGACAGGATATTCAGTTTAGGTTCCTCTTCTTTACCCTGATGGATTATTTAAATTAAAATCACTGTCCATTCAAGCAAAAAAGAACAGGTGCTAATGGAATACTATCAAGTTAATTTTCACTATACTCTGATATGATAAAAAATGTTTAGCTCAGAGACATAACTATCTGCGATGCAAAGGATCTCCCACAGTACATTTTTAATGACTACATCTCCCCTTTTTTAAACACTTTTCCTTTAATATTCAAAATAGATACTTCCAAACTAATTTTTGACATGAATTGCTGACTGGGAGTGAATTAAAAGACAAAATAAAGGGCATATCAGAGAATTATACCAGAGGAAATACTCTTGTTGTACACAAGTAAGCCCAGAAGAATAAACTTTATATGATCAAGGTTAGGCCCAGCTTGTAGTATAGCTACAACCTCGCCCTATTCATAATTTGACTTCTTCACTGTTATATTTTGCATATAAGACAGAAAGATGGTAGAAAAGCCACAGAACATGACTGATTATAGGTAAAAAGTAGTAGGCCACCCCACTTCTAACTAAAATAACTTTTTCACCTGCGAGGTAAAGGTTGAATTTGACATCCTACTGCTCAGACAATGAAAAAAAGCATCACCAAGGTAAGCAGGGAGAGCTCAGTATTCATTTAGTCACCGCAGTTTTAAAACCCATGGTAAGCAAAGGACAAAGATTTGACATGATAGGAACATGACAGATCCTTTTACTGTTTGCCATCCAATTTAATTTCTTCATTATGAGCTTGCCAAAAAAGAGCAACCAGAGCCTAAAGATACAAGAACATTTCAGCACAGCGTACAAATCAGTTCTGTTGTTTGTATGCTTCACCAATGGTATTGTGAGTGAAGGCTGAGACAACATCCACAAATCACTTCAGTCTACTCTTTTTCCTTTTGTTCTCTCAAAAACTGTCCTTCCTGCTGAAACTTCCAATAATCTTCTTATAACTCCAAATTAAATGCAAAAGCATATTTCTAGAGAGATGGGGAAGTGGGAGCCTGTTTTGACTAAGTAGCATGGGGTTTTGGCTATTTTCAAATCTACTAGATGAACATCATAAATATTAACCTTGTAAAAAGAGCTTCTCTTCCTGATAGATGCCACGCATTGCACACCATACAGTCAGTTTAGAAACCACTCAAAAGGGTGCCAGCAATACTGTGCAACAGTTTATGCTCCTAAGACAATGCTATCCAACTCTGAAAAGCAGAGGAACAGGGCAAGCCAGGATACAGTTGACCACATTGGAAACTGTCTGAGCCATTATGGTTCACAATCTCACCTTGTAAATGCTCCATGGGATATTTAAACAACTACAAATGTCTAGGAATTTGGGGTTAATCAAAAGAAAAATCAGTTCACACATACTAGTGACAGAGTGTTTAACTGTGTTGAGGGAGAATCCCACAAGCCTGGCCTGAAGTAAGTCTCAACCTCAACACAGGCCATCTGGGAGAGGAAACTGCCTGGGCTCTGGAAAAGTCAGACCCAACTCATTCCAGAGGAAATGCTACCAAAGAAAGCTGGGCAGTTAAAAACTGTCAATCAATAAGCAGAAAAACCATTCGGAATCATAAGGAAAACACAAGTTAAGAGCTCAGGAAAAGCTAGGCACAAACTAGGGCCTGACCCTCTACTGCATTTTCCTCTTCATGGTGGAGACAGAAAAATTAAAGTCATCCTAAAGAAAACTTGAGTGTATACAGCTGTCAAACAAAACACTTTTCCATCCATCTTGACAAACATATAAATCACTCTTTAAGACTCTTCCCCTTCTTCCAGGAAGTTTGCATCACTGGGGTTGGTCACGCAACATTTAGAGCCCTGTACACACGAACAGCACCACTCTATAAAAGCCTCCCCAAAGACTAACTCCCTGCCCAAAGCCAACCAGTGTATTATTTGTATGAGTAAGAAATCACTCCTTCTCCACAATATTCCTATGGGAGAAGTGCATGTCACAGTTCCTTTCAAAGTATGACTACTCCTGTGCTTTGAGACCCACCAAGCACTGTGATTCCTTCTTTTTCTAAGAACTACCCATCTATCATGTATGGAAGCTGCTGTTTGTGCAGAGGGTGTAAAGCTGGTGAAAAAGAGGGTAAAAAGTATACTCCTCATGCTGGGGAGGAGTACATATTCCCTCCTTTATCCTCATCAGCTTCATGGTCTGAATGAAGAGATCTGTGGTGAATTCAATACCCTGGCACTAGAGAGAGGGGTAGAATTGGCAGTGGCACTGAGGAGCTGGAATTAGTAGGGTTGGTGTGGCTCTCATGAGGGTACCACCCTGGAGCACAGACAGCACAATGCTATCCATGTTTAGTGATGCTGGTCCATTCAGAATTTCACTACTTACACAATGCTATTCAATATACACCTATCTGGAGAGGTACTTGTTCCTTTTTCAGGTCCTCTCTTCAAAATCAAACACCAGCATTCTTAATTTGTTATAATATTAACTCCTGACAAACATTTATTCTTGTTAATGTGGAAGAAATAGGTAAACTGGGAGGAAAGATGAACTTGGATAAATCCCTAAAACTACTTAATGGGTGGGGTCTAGCCTAGGTCTGACTATGAGCAAGTTTTAGCCAGGAATGTAGCATGGTCCCAGATGTGATGTCTCCCTTAATACTGCCAGTGATTTGTGCTTCTTTACTCTTCTCTATATTGGGAAGCAGCTGTGGCTCACAGCTGTAGTTCTTGCTATGAGGGTAACACAGACAGTCTGGCTGATCCTGTGCACTTCAAGTCTATAGATCATGATAAAATTACACAGTGGAACTTGCCAAAAATAGTAGGCTGCAATTAAAAAGGATATATAGCACACTTCACAAAAACTTAACAGCACAAATTATTGCTCATAGATACACATTGCTACTTTACTGACTACTGGTACCATTCCCACCTTTTTGGCTCACGGATATTTTGCAGACACACACATCTGTAGTATGCAGTTACCACAGTCCTGATTTTTCTCACACATATGGAAAACTGCATGCATGCATATAATGTAGCATACACTTAAATAGATGTCACCACCAAATAATATATCCCACTGAAGAACAATACTGCAAACAGTCTCTTATTCCAACTCTCCTACCCATCTTTACACACAACATGAGAGTTGACATTTTGAGCTGCTCTGATTTCTGCAGCTTTTTTTATTTAGAAGCCTTCATATGACATAGAAGTATCAGGTCCCCATTTGACAGAGTATCAGGTTGACTCATATCAAGTTAAACTCTCCTTCAGGCTGAGAACAAAATACCCTGACATGTTGCCACACAGAGTTAGAGCGGCAAATTCCCCGGATTACAAAACATCTGTTGAAAACCAGTTCCCTATCTAAGGCACAAGGGTTATTTTTCTGTGCCTCTTATTCTTTGCTTCCTCCTCCTCTGCATATACTACACATTTCTCTGCAGTTTGATCTCTGATATTGCAGGTTCTCATCCTCTTTCAAGCTATCCTAGCATCTCAAATTTATATAGTACTAGAATATACATTTGTGGATTTAACTCACTTTCCCAAGAAGTCTTACTTGTTATAAGAGCAAATGAAAGGAGGGATAATTTTTTATAGTCAGAAGCATTTAGGGAAATACTGCACACTCTGATGCATTAAGGTTTTTGAGAGGAGGAAAGGCATCAGGCTTGTCATCTATGCCAGTGCTCTCTATTTAAGACTAACAATTACAATGCAATCTCTCATCTGTACAGGCCTTTTGTGAACTGACGTGCAGCTCATTTGTTTAAATGATAAAATAAAGCACATTATGAGTCAATCACTTCTAACTACCAGGAAAATAAGAGCTCATACCTAAATTCATTTGCTGCAAGCAGATGGTGGATTGCTTTTCTGTCCCTTTATGCTGCAGTCCTGTTCCCTTAGATCCTCTCTACTAAGAGAGGGACATACCGGGAGGTCAGTTTTCCGACAAGGTCATCTGCCTTCAGAGTATGAAGAGAATTGCACAGAAAGTGGGTTGGGCTATATTTAGAGTTTGGTCCAACTCCGTGCCAAGGTCCCCCCCGCTGTCTCTCTCTTGCAGCACCGTCTCAGGTTTATTCTTGCAGATTCTCAGCCCACAGAACACACGAGGATAGGAAAGTCGCTCTGAGCTACTGCTGGATCGAGGTTTTTTGCAATTTGCTAAAAACAAGTGGATCAGCAGTTCAGATGAGAACTCCTTAAATCCCTCACTCTTCTAGTCCTTATCTTTCTTTATTTAAGTGGATTTTCCCTTTTCAGTTGAATAAGGAGAGGAAACTGCCTGGGACAGAGCAAAAAGACTCTCCTGAGATAAGGTAAGGTTGCTTCATTTTTGTATTGTCATTGTAATTACAGAGCAATTGATGACTTGGATCAGATATGCTTTTTCTGCTACACCAGTTCTGCATGTCAGCATTAAGGGTATTTTTGGATAATTAAATTCTTCACGTAAAAACATCAATTCTCATTATCACTGTCTATAGGAAATGGGAATATCAGCATGTGCAATAGAATATACACTACCTGATTTTTACCTGCTAAAATTACTGTAAAAAGCACCCAGCCATGCCAATAGACTGTATCATTCTGAAAATGAGAGAACCCCAAATGTGTGGCTATATGCACATTGATTGCATATCCAGGCATGCATTTAGATGTGCTGAGTGATGTTTTAGCCACGTTACTTTGTACAATATAAGAGAGCATGGCATCAAGTTTGTGATACAGGGCTTGCTGCAAATGGCACAGATACAAGTAAAAAAATTAAAAATTAATAAATGAACACGTGCTCAAATCCCTTTCTATTTCCAAGTAAGTTGCTCAGCTCCAGAGTACAGGCAGTATTACAGATCATATTTTATTTGGTTTCCTTTCCACTGTATGCTATACACTGGTTCAGCATTGCTTCTCCTTTTAAAAACACGTGTGGCTCAAAAATTTTAAGCATCATTTTAAACTGTTGTGATTCTTAAGGGAAAAAAACCCTGGACAGAATACATCACTGCATACCTGTCTGTAAGGAGATCCTAACACACTTCAGGTCACATGGGCATCATGATACTGTAGTGTGGATCCAACATGAGGAGAATGTTGTCATGTAAAGACACTCTGGAGCCATGGATTTAGCACTGACACACACACACACTTTCTAACGCAACATGACCACAGCAGGCACACAGGAATGGTAACCTGAAAAAATTGGGTGGAAAGATCCACTTGATCTAAAGGTCCAAACACTGATGGGACAGCACCAAATTGTTCTTCACAACATAATCACTCCATAAAAGTCTTAGCAGAAGCAACTGAAGAAAGGCAGATGGATTCTGGATTAAAAGTAAGCAAAGAGCAAGAGAGGTCACCCAGTCACTGGGAGTTCAGCTAAGGTGACTGGGTGAATTCCTGTACTTATTTCAGGTTTTCTTTTTTTAATATAGCTGCTGGTTAAACAATGCCATGCATGAGGCTGTAAAAAATTCTAAGTTGGCAAAAGTCTTATCTGCTGAAAAAACTTCTGATTTTGCTTACTCTCAACTATGTATAAGATCATCTCATCATTTTTTGCTTCTGATTTTGCTTAGTAATTTATGCTTGGAGTCTTGAGTGTTAAGTTTATTTGAAGGATGTAATAAACATGATCAATTTCACACAAAATACCTTCCTAGCAGTCCTAAGACTCTTTAACAAATGAAAATTACGTTAGCATGCCATGGAACCAACTTGGGCTGTGTTGCATGTGATAATTCAGATTCATCCAGAAGGTTTATATTTTGAGAACTTGAAGAGGCTGTTAAAGGAGGGTTACTGAAGTACTGCAAATGCATTTATCAAATTCATCAGCAAGTAAAGGGCTTCACAGTATAAAAGCATCTAGTGCAGTCTAAGATTCGAGCAATCTGTTATAAATACTTGTTATACACTGATAGAAAAGGGGAAAAATGCATCTTTATAAAATTTAAATGTTCAGATTTTGCCTAAAGTTATTGCTTAACTTCGTTTTTGTGACACTTTGTGGTACTGTTCTCCATTTGCACGTGGAAAAATATTACTTACTCCCCCATCAATATTAAAGACATCAGGGATGTAGGGTTGGCTTAAAAAAAAAGCAGTAGTGATGTGACTGAGCTCACTACTGCAGCATTCCCAAAGACCCCCCTGGCAGATGGACAGGAGCACTGCTGCATTTCAGTGGCAGACAGGGACTAGCTTGTTTTGAAGGGAGGGTCATCACACCTTCCCCACAGGAGCTGAGCCTCAGTTGTGTCTGTCACCCAGACTGGTGGGAGGTTTGTTGACACAGGGATGAAAGGATGACAGCTTTGGAAAATGGCAGTATGATGATGAATATGAGCATGGCATTTCCAGAAGAAGCTAGAAAGAAGTACATCTGAGTGAACAGGCCTTATATTCTAAGGCAGACAAACCTCAGTCTGCTTCTAACCTCTTTCTGGGGCCAATCCTACTTGGTAGGATCTTCTTCTTCCTATTCTCTCCTCATAAAACTCCACTAAAAAATTCCAGCACCATGAAATAGCTTTGTCTTGCTAAGATGTGGTCTTCAATGGGCACAATATGCCCATTCTAGTGGAGACCACCATGGAAGGGAAAAAATTTTAAAAAAGGAGGAATTTTTTTTTTCTCCTCTCATGTATGAAAGAAAGACTGAAACCCTTAATTTCTGTTAGAGGGGCTGATGGGGCTGAAACCCACCTTCCTCCCTTGTGGTGGGAGGGCATGGCCATATATATCGAATGACATGTCCAAAGCTGTGGAGGAGGAGGAAGGGAAGGCTTGGCTGATGATGTATGCTGCCAGCTGGCCAGGCAAAGCTCCAAGGGGACATTCACTCACTCCTTGCTTTGGCACTGTCCCCCTCAGCTGACAGGTGTAAGCAGGGCCAGAGCCAGATGGGTAAATCCAAAGAGCACCAGGGGGATAAGTCTCACCAGCAGCCAGATCCCTTGCTCTACTCACTGTATTTACATTCTGCCTTGGGGGCTTTCTTCTGGTGCAACCAAACAACAAACAACCTTGGGATTTTCCTCCCTCCCCGCCAAGCTGAACAGACAGAAACAAGCTGGGATTTTGGGGAGAGTCAAAGCATACCTCAACTCATACTGAAACAAGGACCTTCAGCAAGAGGTCCTGTCAGGTGCTACAGCACCAATGCTACACAGCTCTGCAGTCAACCTGCAGGACCCAAGACTCACCTCCATCCACCACCATCAATGCACAGCTGGTGCTGCAGCCAGCGTCCAGGCAGGGACATCCAAAAAGGGGCTGGAAGAGTGTGAGAAGGGTAAAGGTGGCACCTGGAGTCACCTGGAGTGACCTGAAGTCACTCACCAAGTCTGTGAGTACTTGAGTACAGCTCTGTGTGTATACCTGCATAAGGGAGGAACACAGAATTTGGTATGAAAACAGGTTGCTACAGCTGCTGAAGGAGCTCTGCCTTAAATCGTGCACTGAAATTTTCTTTCAAAACCTTTAGTGACTATTGCCACAACTTCTGAATATACTTTCCATGAAGGGATGGAAGATGATATGCCAATACATGCTATATAGGAAAGAGAGATACTTACAGACAGAGAAAAATCACAAAGCTATAATTAAGCAAACAGTTAATTAAATAATTATAGTCATTCTGCTAAACAGTACTTTCCCCTGAGACTTACTCATAACCAGGACAGGGAAAGAAATCAAAGTTCATACTCACAAGCAGCCACATAGCCCCAACCTTTGTCTGACCTGCTTTCACAAACCCATCTCTCAAAAATAGGAAGGAAAAAACCCAACAACACAACTTTTCCATAGGGTGCCCTGCTGTATTTTGCTCCCTGTGCACCAGTGGTAGAGTGATACCTTGTTGAAGAAAACAGTCTGCCCTGAGGTGAGGAACAGACTCATCATCTGCATTTTCTTTCAGTCTGATACAAGTGTTGAGACTGACAGAAAGATCTCCAATGCTGGTTTTCACATTTTGCACTACAGAATATTGCTTTAAACTGTGGTAAGTTTACTGTTGTCTACTCAAAGCACAAAAAAATCTTCATGCTCACAACTAAGCACAGTAAGGCACCGAACAAAAAATCCACAGGAACACTGAGGTACTCTTCAGGCCTGCAGTACCACACTGCTTGGCAGGCTCAAGTGCCAGCTCTAAACTCAGGAAAACTGCAGGCAGACCACAGTCTGCTACACTCAGTGCCCTACTTCTTGCCCAGACATCTTTGTGGTCCCACCCAGAACAATTTTCTGGGTCTCAGTCCTTACTTTGGTGATTATTCAGGATGGATATACAACCCATTCACATGAGAAGATGAAGGTTGTCAACTTTAAAACAATTTTCAATGACAATCCCACCTATACAATATGGCATTAAGCTATGCAGGAAGAAACAGTTAAAATTGGGATTATACAAAGCTACCACAAATTTCTTATCTTCTGCTACATAAGCCTAAATTCTTTCAATCGCAGCAAATTCATAGTGACCCTATTGATGCTAAAATGCCCCAAAAAGTAATCCAACAATACTTGAGTTCTTTTGTCTCAAACACCAGAGAGTGAAAGTGCATACAGACAACTGCAAAACTGTAAATTACAATTTTACATAAAATGAAACATAGTCCTGTTAGAAGAAATCCTTGGAGGTGAACTTTCCCACTTTTCACTCATAACCAGCTTTTTAGTATACCAATCTGATCTGCAGGCATTCACTTCAACAGGAGAACAGCGTCCAAGCTCTAGTATGCAAATAACATTGCAAAAAACATAAAAATCAGTATTTACAACATGGTTGTATTTTAGCATAGTCCTCATGCACTTTTCTTAACTACTAGTAATATTGCAAGTGAGTAAAAGAATGAAGAATGAAAAGAAAAAAAAATCTCTAAATGGATGTGAAATAATTTAGATACTCTCTCTAAAGAAACAATTTAAAAATCATGTACAAAGTACAGTAAAAATAGGCATTTTACATCATCTTGTCTGTCTTCAAGAACACTCAATTTAAATAGCAAATGAGCAGCAGCCACTCTTCCTGTCACTGTGTTTTCTTCTGCTAACACAACGCTTAGAGATGTCATCCAATACAACTTGGTGTATGTCCCCTCTCACAACACCTGCCTAAAAGAGGGGGAAGGCAAGGAAGTCCCACTTGAGAAGAAAGTGAGACTGTACAGGATGAGCTTGTCAGTATATGAGAAAAATGAAGGGTTGAGATGATGTGTCGGGGCTCGTGTGCTCGAGCACCTGCTGTTGCTGTGCAGTTCCTCTCACTCAGCCAAGCCCAGGGGCTGCACATTCCCTGCTGTACATTCACCCACTCACCAGCACCAACCCACTTAGAAGGAGAGACAACCAGGCTGTGATGGAGTTTCTCAACAGAGACAAGTAGACACCAAGAGGTTGAAATTATATGACCTTTTTTGCAACTTGAGGCTCTTGAAGGGGGAAAAACAGAGCCTTTGCTCCCCCTCACACAAACTTTCATCTGACTTCCAGCTGTCCGAGGTGGACAGCATGTAGTCTAATTCTAGGTTTATCGAGTCTTCCCAGAGATTGGCTCCTTAAGTGGGCAAAGAATTTCACTAATCTCTTTGGGAGCATAGATATTCCTCCATTTCAGACTGCCTCGTCATAAATGTACAAGGCAGGTTTCCCATCAGGTTTGCTCCTTGACACTGAAACAAACGGAAGAAATGCCAAGCTTCATCAAACTGTGCAGGGTATGGAGTGGTCACTACAGAAGGCACAGCTAGACCCTTCTCTACTGTCCTTTCCTGTGACATGTCACTTAAATAGAGCTGTTAACATTGAAGACATTTTTATTATTAAAACTGCAAAGCCGTGATATGTACTAAGCAGTCAATATTATACTTCACAATTGTTGATGATGTGCTACATAGATGAGTTGATACGCTGTGTTTCCTTTGTGTAAATGCCCAGTGCACGTGGTCAAAGAAGGGAATTCTAGAGGATTTATTTGGATGGAAGTCAGATGCATGTATGTGCTTTGTTATACTAAAGAGCTTGGGAGTATGCATTGAGAGGGACTCATCCCAGGGGGACTGCTTAGCCTTTACCAAACCACTAGCACTTCTTCCATCTCAGCTTGTCTTACTGCAGAAAAGAAAAAAAAAAAAGTATAAATACCCCTTAATGGGGTGTGTTGGAGCCTAAATAACATATGTAAAGTTCTATGGGATTCTGGAAGTGCTACAGAAGAATATAATAGTTGTTTATTATATTCTGACAGAAAGGACAGGAAATCCCTCTTTAACCCTTGAAAAAGCATGAGTGTTTTTAAAAGTATTTTTGAGAATCCAAACCAGTTGCATTCAGATCATTAATATGAAGAACAAACTTGGGGCTCACTCTGTCAGAGCCACAACTCAGCAGGACACATTTCGATTCTGAGTTACAATCTCCAGGTTCCAGTATTGACAGCCACAATCAAAGGCTTCTTTGTCATGTCTTTGCTATTCAGCAGCTTCTGGGAGAGCGCCCTGACAGGACACAAGACAATGATAAGGGTTAGCCTTATCCAGAGGGTTTCACTACCGCATCCAGCACAAGGACAAACTGCTGACAGGCTCTGCAAAGCTGGGGTCAGAATATACACGGTGTGGGAGAGACAGAAGCAGTGCTTTATCTAGCTCCTGAAGTCTGAACTCTGGAGACAGCCTCGTAAGGCAGATGTCCTCTGGTATCCTGTACAAATTCACATGATGTGAATTCTTCCTTCGAGACCCTGTTGGGAAATGCAGTCTCCTCCTTGTTGATTTACTGCAGGGCTGCTGCTAAGGAAACCCTGTGCAGCAGAACACTACCCACAGCACAACAGGGACCAGATAGGCAGCACATCTGTGGAGGGAGATCGGCGCCTTAGCCAAAGCTACAGAAAACGGCAATTGTAAAATATTCCACGTCTTAAAATGTGGGAAACAGCATAACCCTCACATCTGAGATACTTTGTCTCTCATTGTTGTCTTTGGGAGCATAAAGAACAGCTATGTATAATTAATGATATCAAACAGAGCACAGCATAGCAATAAAAAACCCCAAACAATAAACCTGAGTACTGTCATGGTAATTTTATCCTTTTGTTTTTGTTTTTTTTTTTTTAAACTGAACTAATTACTTAGCTCAGCAATGGTCAGGACTGGATGGCTACACCAGGACTGTAATGAAGGTATAACCCTGGGGAACAATTTTGATTATAGTGAAGGTTTCAGCTGACTACATTTTAATTAATCCAAGTAGTACAGCACTCTGAATCCCCAGATATCCCAGATCAATTTGCAGACCAACATGACTAGTTTTACAGCATATTTTAACATTGCTCTAATAAATTCTTCAGCAGTTCTTTTAAGTCTCAGAAGTAATCTAATTTCTTTTCTATTTTTATTATAGAGGCTTTCAAAAGGCATTTCAGCTATATATCACTAAAATCATGTGGCTGTGGAATGCCAAATATAGCATCAGAAACCAAATATCTCTTCAATACTTGTATTAATTAAAAGCACAAAGACATTCCTAATTACAAAAGAAGGGTTTTTTTTGTATTGATAAAGCATTTTAATTTTAAATAGGTTTCTATTATAATAAAGATAAGCCAAAAGTAGCATTTGGTTAAAAAGCTCAGTGGTGAACTAGCATAATAATATGAGGTAACATGACAAGATAAAATCAGGATGTTCAGGGTTCAACACATGGTGCAGTGTTATATACATTTTCTGTATAATCCAGACTTAAGGGAGTCATGCTTAAAGCCTGACAAAACATGCATAGAAATACATGGCAAAGGAAGAACCAGATCCCAAAATAAGCAAGTTTTGAGCTAATACATCATAAGACTCATAAGATGATGTCATTTATATCTTTAAATTCAGAAAGCACATACATTTTCCTGTGCATTCTTCTCTGCATCATGAATTCACCAGTGTTTTGCTACTGTATGGAAATGAAAATGTTAAACTGCCCAGTTCTCTCCGTGTTTCTTCTGAGACACTGCAGACCCCAGTATCAGTTAAATGTGACCTGCAGAGGTGGCTGTACACTGTCCCCATCCAGCAGCAGTAGTAGATACCAAACCTTCCTCCAAGAGGGATGTAAAAACCAGAAGAAGATCCAGACAATGTGAAAGGACCAGGAAAAACCCTGAAGCTCAAGCAGAAAGGGCTAAACCCAAGAGAAGGGCAGCCAGCACACACCACTGAAGCCAGTGGCAGTGGCGGCAGGAAAGGGAATGAGGGCAGGAGATGTGGGGCTCTGGTTCTGAGCCAGAACACTTCTCCTTGTTGTCATGTAGGAAATGCTTTGTTTTCTGCAAAACCAGCCCTCTCCCCTTCTCAACAGGGTGAGCTGCTGCACCCTCTGCTCAGTGTCTGGACAGTCATGGGTCCCTGGTCCCTGCCAGAGGCACTGTCATACAGAGGTGGAAACACACTTGCTCCTGGCAGCTCCCACCTCTGTGAAGGGGTACCAAGCCCTCCCTGCTGCACCACCAGGCCAAATGCAGCCCAACTCCGCCAGCTGTTCATTGTTGTTACCTAAATCTTTTGAAAAGACAGGCACTGAAGAGGCTAGGGGAAAGAAAGAGAAGTAAATTCACATGTCCCTTACCCCAGTGTATCCATAAACCTGACAAAACCCAACCCAAATAGAATAAAATATGAATTAGATTAGTTTTCCAGGGTGAAACTGTTCTGTGCAGGATAAAAAAGGACATCTCACTTCTGTGCAGAAGCAATGAAGTAAATGTGATTTTAGAGAATGATAATGGATTTCCTTTGACAGCAGGCGAGGTACAGACCTACGCTCACATCTCTAGCAAGGCATCTAGTTCACTATTTTCTGTTTGCTTCTGCTAACCCAAGAGTACCACAGATATTCTACTTTACAGTTGTCATTACCCCAACCATTACGGTAATAACTTGTTACAGTAAATAATCACAGAATTGGGTAAAGGCAATGGCATTCTCTGGAGCATGTAAAGTTATTCCAGGCTGGAAACCAGTCATTCATGCCTAGCAGTAATTGTTTGTGAAACCAATGCTTGAAGAGCTTGGACTGAAAACCTCAAAAAAGAAACCAGAAAAAGTGTCAATTACCACAGAACAGGGCACAAAACCTGACTTCTGTATTTGGAGAGGCAGTTTCTGGACAGATTTGCAAGCCTCAGTCATTTTAATTCTTTTTTTTTTTCACACTGGGCAACCAACCGAGTATTGAGTTCAGGTTTCAGAAGGGCTTGAGTGATGTATTTAACACCCACTGGGTACACCACCACTTACACCGTGTTCAAGCCAGCAGGAAAGGAACAGCTGCTATTGCTCTCCCTGCCTCCGGTTAAGCACCAAGACTGGGAACCCCGCATCAGGAACGTGTGAAAGTACCAGCACTCGCATGCTGCAGCCTCCAGTGATCTAGAGTTCCCCTCCTAATTTTCTATTCTTCACTCATGCCATATCTTTTAATTGCATCCAAGGATGTGGAAAGGTAAATAACGTGGTGCGCTTTACCTCGGGCTGACCCTAAAAGCTGCTTCAAAACTGCAAGCTTGGGCAGATCCCAGCCAGGACCTCAGAAGGGAGCCCAAAAGAGCTTGAGCCTACAAAGCCTTATCACTCCATGGCTCTGAACAATATTCTGGCTGATAAAAAAGGTGTAAAAGAGATAGGTCAAAAGCCTCCAACCTGTGTACAATACAGAAAGCATTCACGAGATCAAACAATTCTCAACTTCCAAATCGAAAATGGGAAGCGGAAGTGACTGCAGAGGATTTTAATTCAAAAAACTGCTGCTGTTCTCATTTGTTTGCCAAGACTCTGGGTTAGCATGTATTTCACTAAACTCACTTGTAGTCTGCTATACAAAGGTGAAACAATGTTCCTTCTGCTGTATTCTTGTGTTCAGCTGTGGGGTCATTTTTCTGAGAGAGTTTTGACGTGTACAGAGCCAGGAGTTGGACATGATCACACATCCATAGATCTGTGCTGCACTCAACACAGTCTGCTAGAAGGTGGGAGCAAGTCGCCTGCAGAACGAACAGGAGGCAATCCCAATCTGTCTCAGATGGTTCCTCTCGTTGCTCTCAGGAGGCCCAAAGCAGGCAGCTGCTCCTCCTCACCAGGAGTGCTTGCCGTGGCATCCCAACAGATTAGGCTCCATTCCCCATGAATCTATACATTATTAATCTTATCTGAAGCAGACAGTGCTGACGCCCAGCTTCCTCAGTGTCTGGAGGAATACCAGCTGTCTCCAGCTCAGCACAAGGAAATAGAGAGAATCTCTGCATGTATAAGGAAGAAATATTTTGTAAGGATTCAGAATCCTTCCCCTCTCCTTTTCCCTATGCACTATCAAAGCAACTGCCTGGGATTCATATGCCCCTCTTCTGCTACAAGATGACTGTGCCACTTTCTCTCACACAAGGACCTGGCCCCAACAGCCCATCCATTTGAGGGGTTTTGGGATAGGTTAGGCAAGGACTGTCTTTATCAGACCAGCAGAAGGAAATGCCCAGATTCTGCAGCCAGTGGAAGACAGGGCAGCACACCTCTCAGAGCACAGGAATGAACACTAAAAAAACCTACTGTACTCACCAACTCCTGAAAATGTACCTCCTAGACATCCTTCATGTTCTCGGTTCTAAGGTTCAAAAATTTCTATGGTTACTTTCATCAGCTGTGGAGCATTACTGCCAAGAGATCCCACGCAGTTGCTAATGTTGTAAATAACATAGTTCATTGCTACTGAAAGACAACCAAATTGAGAAACAACCTTTAACCTTGAACTTAAGAACTGGTTTATAAAGGGTAGCAGCCAAGATTCATATTCATCAGCCCTTCTTAGAAGTGACCATAATCAACTGGATGGCAAATTACACAAAAAGAGGGAAGAAATGGATTTTTACTGACTTACAGAGCTTTTGAAGTCTCCTACCATCTCAGAGATGTTCTCATGGTTGTGTAGACATGGCACAGACTGGTACAATACAAAAACATGGCTTGACAGGTAGATGAACTCCTTAAAATCCAAAGAGCACTAACTACTGTAGCTAATTTTGCATCAGAAACTTGTTTATTTGACCAGTTTTGCATTTCAGGCTGCAGTCCAGCAGTGAGTCGGTTTATGGACAGTCACATTAAGGCACACATATCTTGCATATCTTATCCTCTCAAGGAACTCAGGGGTCTCTACTGTGTCAACATTACATGTGAGGAAGCACTATTTTTAAATAAAAACATTTCACTCTGGGGTAAAAAGTGATTTCCAAACAGTTTCTGATCCCCTAAATCAGGAACTGAGACTTTGCTAGCAAGTGGGAAAGTTTTCTACATTCGAAATGTTACAACCAAGTGATAAAAGATCATTCAAGCAACCTGAAATGGCTCACAAGCAGTCATTTTTACTGTAGAAGGTGACACACCATGTTCAGGTCTAATAAAAGCACAACAGTTGTTATTATGAAAAAGACACTAATTTGACTCACTGTTTCCCACAGGTTTACAGCACTAATAAAGCCACATTTGTGTTGTTAATCTATAGAGCTAATGACCAGTAAGAGTGCACTAAGTGGTGTTTAAAGCAATAGAAATGCCCCATTATACAGATATTATTGCTATCATGTGTGGAGGCACTATGTGGTAAGGGAGTATTAACTTCTAAAATCATGCTCATTTTACACAGTTGGGCTCTCCAATGAAAGCTGGATTTGGATCATGTTAGTGTAATAACATGTTCTCAAGTGTTATTTTATTTTTTAAATTGGTAATTAGAATGAAACACTCTGGCTGAATAGTATTATCCTCACCCACTTACACCATCAAAACAACATGTCAAATTTACTTTTCCTAAAGCTTGTTTTTGGCAAAGCAAGTCATCTGTATTCTCAGGTACTGTTTAGAAAGCAAGATTAGCAGATTGAGCCATTTACCTCCTCAAACATTGCACCTTTTCCATTGCCATACTTGCCACATAACTTCAGCCATGGCAAATAAAAATCTGTCATAAACCTGTGTTTGACAGGGCTCTTCATGCCTCTTGGAGCAGGCTGGTAAGTTTTGTAGCATAAGCCCTGGTATGAAGTACTTGAAAAAATAAAAGATTTCCAAGTAGAAAATTGAAACATATTATACATCCACACTCAAACTCCACAAGGCAAACCTACTCTCACATATTTACCTGGCAAGTATGTATGAAGGTGTTTTGACTGTTTATCATTGCAGCAAAGGAAGGCTGGATAAGCATTTATATCTCATCAAATTAGCTTTAGCCTACAGGCTTCCCCCCACACATATCTGGGTTTGACCCTTACAGTCACCTATGTATCTCTATTAAAATACTTTCACTAAGCCTTCATTACAAGGCAATGACAATTAGTTCCCTTTAATTGATTTCCAATTAACCAGTGGTCTTAATAATCTGATGTCTCACATACTAATATAAAGTTGGAGCCAAGATCTGCCTGTTTATACAGGACAAAGCAATTCAAATATACACTAGTCAGAGAGTTTGATTTTAATCACGTAAGACACAGTATTTGTCCAAGCAAAAGCACAAGGGGAATACACTAAAAACCAAAAGAAAATAACCCCCCCAAAAAGTGGCTGTTGAAAGAAAATTATGGTTGCATCTCTCATGTTAGAAATGTTGATACATGAGCTCAGAGTTGCTGCCAAGGCTATGGTCGTTCTGAACACATATTGGTCGTGCAGCTTCTACCCATAAGATTTAAAGAATAAAACAACATATAGTTTTGCATAGATCTGATAATTCACTTAAAATTAAACAAGTTGTTTGCCTTTTTTGTTGTCTTGTTTTGTTAAAACCAACCACCACTCTGCATGTGTTTAGAAGAAGTCACATTTTTCAGGAGTCTTTTAATCAATCATAGCAATTTATAAACCCATTTCAAAAATAAATATTTAGAGGTCATGTAAGCAATGAACTCAGAGAATGGCTGAGATCCAAGCATTGTGTAGACTGAATGACATGATCTTCCAGACATTTTTCTGCCCATGTGGTGCCATCAAAGAATTTTGGTTTTGTTTTTTTTCTAAACATCATGACAAAAATTAAGGAAGGAAATAGGGAGACATATGAGGAACTTAGAACTGTGAAATGAAACAGGAATAACACAAGAGGGGTCATATCCCATCACTCAAACATGGGCCAGCAGAAGGGAAAGAATGAGATAAGAAGAAAAATCAGAGCAGCAATGGCAGCCAGGTCTTTTCTTGGAAAGAGCTTAAGAACAAAATTAAAACAAAAAAACAATCCTCACATTTCTCTTCAGACATCAGCTACTCTCTGCACTCTCCTCTCCTCACCAGTTTGGATACGACTTTTACCAGAAAATCATCTTCAATTGCCCATTTAGACCCTGAGGTGCTTGAGGAAAGCACTGAGGACTCAGCTGTCATGCCAACATTAAATGTGGTTGGCAAAATACTCTGCTCCACTAATTATCTTTCCTTGATCAAAAAATTTCCTGGGGGGGACCAAGGAAAAGGCGAAGCAGAAACAACACCTCACTGTTGATAAATTATCTGCCATTTCAGACCACTGGAAAACTCTAGAAACGTGCTGCCTCTCCTTCAGTTCGAGTAAGAGCACGAGAGACTGAGGCACCTTGATTTTGACAGCCGCACAAAAGATTCTTCTCTGGCCTGACCACCAACCATGCCAGGTCTCTGTAGCAATTTGCAGCAATATCCTTCATTGGACTACTCTGCTAAATTAGCTGCAGATGCTTCTGTAGTCAATCTTTCCTTAGTTGTGTGCTTCAGAAAAAATGAACTGGAAAAGTCTGCTTCATCGGCTCTGTATCAGCCACAAAAAACTTCATGAAACCATGAAGTCAAGCTCAAACATCCTTGGAGAATTCTGGAGCATCACTGTCACATCCCGATTTTACAATTTCATCCACACAGCTGAAAGGATGCTTAAAACCACATTTCTGGGGACAAAGAAAATCTCATTTCATTCTTCTCTCATTACTGAAGTGTGGCTGAAACCTTCTATTCTCAGAAAAGCCAAAAATAAATAAATGCTGGTATATGCAGGGAAATTTTAGCCTCAGAAGTGGAATTTCTCACAAGAACTGTTGAGCAGCTGAAGATATAGGAAAGAGCACTATTACTTCTGTCAGTTAAAGCAATTGCTAACATGATTATATGGTCTCCCTTTAGGGTTCATTTGCACAGAGGGAGGTGAGCCTATCAGTAAATAGCAGAGTAAATTATCACACACCCATAAACCTCTCATCCTATAACTCCCATACACCTGAATATCATCATGGAAGCAGATCCCATACTCAAGGTAAAAGCCATCTAAGGCCTTTCTGTAAACTCAAGCTCCATTTCAGACCCTGAGATGCTGTTTCTTAGCAGCATGACACGAGCCATTGTGCTGAGAGGCTGCTTCTGGGAAACACAATTGAACTTCCATGCCTGACTCTTCTCCTATTTTCACAGATTTACCTCTATATCTCTCTTGTTTGGTGCTCTGACTCATCCTATACCATAAGTTAAAACCCTAAATGTTAAACCCTTAGTTCTTCATTTTGGGTTTAAGTCATGAGATTGAGAATCTAATAAAACCCAGGATATTCAAACTATGTCCTGAAACTACAAATTACAGTCCTTTTCCCAGCACCTTCAGTATGTATACTGGAAAAAATACTACAAAGCTTATCAGAAAAAAAAGTCAACTTCTCTACAAGTAGAGTGAGATTTCAGAGGGCAGCCATAGTCTCTAGTGAAAACAGATATGCCAGAGCACAGAACAGGAAGATGACTTTTTCTCAAATCACATGCCAAGTTAAATGGCAACACCAGAAACAGTATGCAAATCTCACTGATGTGGCAAAACATCTGCAAGCCCACGTATGGCTTTTCTGCTTATTTATGGTATGTGTCTCTACATCCAGTTATTTTTCACATGCTGAATATGCAAGACTGAACTATGCTTTTCCCACACTTGGGAAGTGTTACATGTAACTGCTCGTTATTTTCATGGAATTACCACCAGAGTGGGAAACATACCTTCAAAAACCCTTCACTCATCTAAAATCCCATGTCTTTATGCTTGCAGTTACCACATTTCTCTTAGGGTTAATAGAAATATTACCATATTTCTCTTATTTCTGAAAACTCTTTGTGCTTAAATAGGGCAAATCCTCCCTGTCCCTTACTAATTGTAAGGTTGTTTCTCCAAGTGCTCACTGTGCTGAACTTGGGTTACAAGTTATATCACAGAAGAAAAAGAAAGCCACCAAGCATCCCCTATAGCGTTGGTGGCACATAGGCAGGGAAGCTCAAGCAGGCAGGGAAGGAGAAGCTGCTGTACTCCTCCTACCCCCTGCTTTGTATGTGCAATATCCCAGTTTCTCAGGACACTCTTGGTGACTCCTTGTCCCACATGGAGCCCACGATGAGGTTCCCACTGCACATCCCCTTTTCTTTGCTTCTTAGGGAGTCAAGATCTTTATATGACAACCACAATATCTCTGTGTGTATGTCTGTGTCTGTGTGTTGATCCCAGAGTTCTTTCTTGGCCCACAGCCATTGAGCCAAGGTTCAACAAAAAGCTGGAGAAGGCAAATTCCTGCAAGTTCTTACAAGTTTTGTGAAAACAGGCAGGAAGGCAATTCTATAATTATCTTTGTGAAAGGCGAGGCTGGCATGTGCGATCCCAGAGAGAAGGGAGCATCCCAGCAAATTCCTCAACCATGGGAAAAGCTTCCACTGAGACTCACAGTCAACCACTGGACACAAATTTATAGGCAAGTAGGCATGTTCAACCCCAGTGCTCAGAAAACTACTCATCTGGCTAGGCAAGCACTGCAAAACATAGTCATTTGAGTGATTTATTCCATCCTTTCTGCATTCCCAGCCCTGGATCAGGAGGGAGCAAACTGGTGGGTGACACACATTTGCTAGCACAGCAAGGATCTTTATAAAAGCAGATTTTGTATTTTCCAAATTAAACAGAAAAAAAGCCAATGATAGGGTGTGGTAAGGGATCCTGTTTGTTTCTAAGCCTCTTTTCAAACACTTTGCATGCATGTACATTCAAATACAGAACAGCATCATTCTGAAATAAGCACCAGGGTAGAGCCAATGTATCTGTCTTGGGGTAGCTAAGTCTACTTTTTCAAGATCTGTATTTCAGAGCATAGATATCTATTATGAATATTTTGATCACACATCCCTGGTCAGCACTGGCTGTGACTGCTTAAATAAGAGGAGGAAGGGAAAGACTGAGCCCATCATCACCCTTATTCAAGTCATTCCCCTTTAGCTGCCCATGCCCATTTCAGCTGCAGAAACCAGCCTGGCAGTGGCCCTTTACTCACTCAGGCTGTTTACTGCTCACCCTGCTCGTGAAGATCCAGGGCAGTCACAGAGCAGAAGCAAGCCACTCACCTGGGAGATCTGCAGGCGATGGCAGGAAGCAGGCAGTGACCTTCTTGGCCAGCAAAAACCACAGCAGGAAGGCAGTGCTTGTACAGACCTTATCGTGCGACATAAAACTTCCCTGCTGGCATAATAATGCAAGGGGAAACGACTTCCCACCACAGTTTACTATGTGAGGATGTAGCCTCTGTACAAAAGGACGCATGAATTTCCAGGCTAAAACAGTTGTGCCAGACCAGACATGCACACTCTTGAGGAGTTCAGACCTGGGCAGGCACGTCTCACACACATTGCCTGCAACAGCAGCAGCGGTAACAGTTCAGGCAGCACAGAATGGAGGACAGGAGACTCAGACATGTCACTGCACTGCCCAGAGGGTCTCACCAATGAGTAAGAACTGAGCTTTGACACATCTCTTGAACCTTCATCCTCCCAGAAACTGAACACAGTATGGCAGGAGAGCTGTGGACTCCCTACAGCTCTGTCCACCTACCCCAACTGCATCCAATCTTGCTACCTAATGCCACCATCTTCTCTCCACCCCACAGATAGCTTCCTTTCTTCTCCCCATGAAACTTTAAATGTTATTTTTCACAAGCAGAAATTACCAACACTGATAGAATTCTTACATCTCTGTTTTAAAAATTATTTTTAAAAAGCTTTATGATTGCACTAAATATATCTCTTATCTATTCCAACCCTCTCTGCTCAATCCCTATCTATAAATACTTTAATGGGATTTATTCAATTTATTTTCTGGTTTCCCAGGTGATGACGTGACAGACCTTCAACCTGGTATTGCGCAATCAGCATAGGAGAGGTCAGTGAATTGGCAATAACAAAGTATTTGAGAGCCAGCAACAGGGAGGGGGAGTTCAGATATTCAACAATAATGCACTAGCACAACTGCATCCTTCCCTCCACAAAGACTCCAGCATAAGAAAAAGCTTTAGGAGCAGATCCTTCACTGTGGTCTCCTACATTGTTTTGATCCGGTTACTTAAGCACAGTTTGATTTGCTTGCCTGCATCTGCGGCCGGGACCTGCAACAGAGACAAAGGTCTGGCGCCTGAGGTCTAGAGAAGGGACCAAAATACAACAGTTCCTACACATCTGTGAAACCTGCAATAGGCAATCAGGCAAGGATCACAGTTTAATCTCTTGTCCCTGGTTTTCTGTTACTTTCACACTCCCCAAGTCAACAAACACTTCTCCTTTCAGAAATTTGGGATGAATATGCATTTCTTGCCAGATCTCACAGATGAGCTCAGCTGGTCAGAGCATGGTGCTAAGAACACCCAGGTTGTGGGTTTGATCCCTCTACGGGCTGGACTCGATGATCCTTGTGGGTCCCTTCCAATTCAGAATATTCTGTGATGGTGGAATTCAGGCATGTCTGCCACCACCAGCATGGGCACAGTGCCTCTTCCACAGCATGCAATGGGAAAACCATTTCAGCAAAATTGCTCTGCCAGGACTGGGTCATGATCCTGTCAGTGAACACGGGCTACAGGGGAACTCCTGAGCAAGTCAGATCCCTGATGTGAGAAAAAGTGGCCCAGAAAGGCACAAGCGTGAGGCAAGAGACTGGGAGAACACTTCTACCCAGTAATACGAGGTTTTGAAAAGGCTGATGTTTGACACAGAGATATGCAATCTCTTTCTTTAAAAAACCCTCCATGCCTGGACTACTGCACAGCAACATGAAACTCCTGAGTGGGAAACTCAACAAAACACTTGAACTTCTCTTAGCACAGGAGAGCCTTGTTAGCTCACCAGTACACGGGAATCTATATGAAAGAAAAAAGCAGCCAAGTATTTTTAAACCATCAATTTAAATCCAGACCAGCTATCCCTCCTCAGTAAGACTTCAGTGTAGTTGCTCCTGTTAGTGAGGGACTGGAAGTGGTGGTATTTCAGGCCTATTCTTCAGCAGTGCTCTAAAACCCTGGCTCTGAAGCCAGCCTGCCAATCAGCCACCTTGCTGTGTTTGCACACAAACCCAAGTCGAGTAACCTGAGGAGACATTAGCAACTCAACACTCACCACAACTTCATGCTGTGGTCTGACCAAGTGGCACAAGCTCTTAACCACAGCACGCTGTGCACGCTAATCCCTCCTTGATATTTCATGTCAGCTCCCACTGTGAATCAGCACAGAGAGCAATGGATTTTGGCTTAACAAGTGGACTCAATTGCACTTGTACTTTTTGGACAGAGATTATCATTCCTACCTACATTACACAATGATCCCTGACTGCAGTCCATCAATATCCTCCAAATGGTGTCTTAGCAGAGCTAATGTGCTGCTAGGGATGTCCCAGCTGAGCCTGCCTGAACAGCTCAGCCATTCCCTTCAGGGGAAAACACCAAAGGAGCTGATGTCATTTACACCTTACCTGACTGTGTCGAGCAAACTTGTTGGCAGCCAACCACAACACAACAGTGACACTTTAAAAGAAGTGTTCAGGACATGCTTTTCATTACCACAGTCAATCCAAACACAGCATCGCCACCTCCACCTTATCCCCCTGTGCAAGACATTAAAAAGCTAAAGCAATAGCAACATGTGGATGATGAAAAGTTCCACTGGGAACACTGGACAAGAACATGAAGTTAGATATTTTCTGTATCCAGAAGTGGTTTTTCATGACACATTAGACTTCCTGATTTTTATACTTCTTTGAAACTCAGGTCCAGAGTGAGGTGAGGCCTCAAGGCAGTGCGGCACAGAAATGTGTGCAGCCAACATGGCACAGGGAAACAATTCCTTTGACTTGCCCATCTAGAAAGGCCAGAGACTTTGAGAGGTACCCATGGCATTTACAGCTGGCTGTTTGGGGGAAGCTGTGGATGCAAGTCTGTTCCAAGCAAGGCTGCTGCTCACTCATCTGGACTGGGAGCAGGTCTTTCAAACACTTAATAAAGAGCAAAGCTTTTGGAGGCACAGCTGTTCTTAATGGTTGTGCCAACAAACTAAGAGCTCTGCCATTACGGAGGCAGGCAGTTATCTGCAGACAAGATACTGCACAGGATCACTTCTACAACAAAGTCAGCTACTTCCTTCCAACTGGTATCTGAAATTTGCCAACAGCCATAAGAAAAGTATTCAAGAGAAAAAATAGGGGAGCACAAACATGGGGATCAGCTGGAAAAATAGACCGTGAGTTTTTTATTACCTTTAGTATTTTTAATTGCAAATGGAATCAGAACATATTCTCCTAGTGATAATGTAATTTAAGCAGGGTTATTCAGCACTGTGTTGAATCAATATTCTGCAAAATGTTAACTCCCATGTCAAGTTCATCTCCCTATCCCATCCCCAATATACTTGTTCCAAAAACTCCACTATATTTAATTCCAAAGTTTATAAAGCTGGTAACAAAAGCTATTGCAGTCAACTCAAGAGAATTACTTGCCCAGTTCTCTTGAAATCTCTACGGAAACTCCTGCTGGTATAATATTTAAGACTTTAGTCCCCAAAGCAATGTTTTTCATATGACATCAGGCCTAAAGCTACCTAAGTTGCATCAAAACTGCTCAGACATGTTGATGCTGGCATCAGCTCAAGTTCTTTTAAAATACAGTTAAGATGTGCAATAAATAGAGAACAATGAAGTCACCACATAAGAAAAATTTTCAAAGGTTACTGATCAGAAAAAGCAGATCTTGCATAGAAACATGAGCAATCATTTCAAAGAGTGGCTGAGTGCCCTCCTCTCTTAGAGCTTGCTCAGCCATTGTGCTCTTCAAAGTATTGCATGTTACCCTTCAGCTCCGTCAAGATGCTATTGATCAAGGACGGAGATACAGGTTAATATATAAGCCAAGAGATGTGAATATATTTGAAATTCCATCTGATCCTCACCAAAGGAAATAATTCTTCACCCTTCAGAGTGCAAGAAGTTACCAAATGCCCCCAAGGACGATGGCTGCCCCTCTGAAATAAGACTTTCCCCCCACAGCAACACCAGGTGAACTATATGGGTTCTCCATGGGATCTTCACCTTTCAATAGTGGCTTAGAACCAAGAATGTTACTATTGAAGAACAAGAGCGGAAGGGCTGAATCCCAAGATAAGTAAGCAGCAGGGCTGACCTCATCTGCTGTTCCCTGGGGCATTCCATTTAGGATCGCATAAGGTTCCTGAAACAGTATATGAAAAACAGACATTGAGGTTTTACCATTCATAGGCAGGAAGTAAACAACATTTAGCAGGAATTAAAACCACTTATTATTCAGAGAAATTTAAAACAGCCCCACATACAAATCATGCTGGGGTTAAAGCAGTACTTCGATCCAATGAGGGAGCACAGGAGGAACAGGCCACAAGAAAATCCATACCTGTAGTGCACACACACACACCTGTGAAGGCATAGAGAGAACTAGAGATGCAGGTATCCAGTGTTCTTTAAGAAACATGGCCACTACATTAGAAAAGTAAGAATTAATTTAATTCAGATCCACTCCCAGAGAAGTCAGTAAAAAAAACCCAGCAACGAAAACCTCCAATACAAACAACACATTCCAGTGGGCAGAAAAATCAAGCTCCTGATGAGTACTTCTGAAAGTACTCCCCGTGCTACTTCCATGCTCTGCTGAGAGAAAGCTGTGTGAGCTGTCAAAACATCTCAGCTTTTGTCCACTTCGAGGTCTGTCCCACGCACATGAGTCTCACCCGAGTTTCCACCTTAATACATGAAAGAAATTTACTTTATAAAGTATGCATTTAAACATTCTCTAATACTGAAGATTATCCTTCTGTTCTAACATGCTGCAGACATTCAGGGGAAATGAACTGGGAAATAAATGGTTTGAGAAACATCAACAATACAGGAAAAAAAGCAGAAGATACATACGATGGGCCCAGAATTTCATGCCTATCAGTGCAGCAAGCCATGTCCTTTTATTCAAATCTTTTCACTTTTTTTCTACTGTGATGACCTCAAAGATAAGTATCTCTAGGCCTTAAATCACAGGCACCTCAGCTGCCTGAGCTGCAGCATTAGGTCTCACAGATGAAGGCAGCTGGCATTGTTCTCCATTCACATACTCCTTGACAAGCTGATGGGGACTGCCCTGCAAACAATACAAGTCCTGTGTTGGTCTGTTGGTCCCCTGCCACCAAACTGGTCTTGAGATCAAGTCAAACCAGAACAATGATACCAGGAGAACATCACAGAGCAATTATTTCAAGGAAAAGACCTTTGCTTGGGCTACACAGGTTTTCAGTGACGTCCTCTAAATCTTTCTCGCACACACACTCCTCACCCCAGTATGTTGCAATTTGTTCTGAGCAGTTGAGGAATACTGAATACTCAATACTCTGAGTTCAACATTTTTGTGTTTTCTTCCCTTAGAGGCAAATTAACAACTAAGAAAGAAAAAATTTTAAAAGTACAATACTCAGTGCTTATATAATGGTAGCAACTCAGAGCTGTGTGCACTTTTAAATGAACTTATCAATCACAATTCTAGAAAACTGGACATGCCTCTACTCAGTCTTTCACAATAGACACCAACTTATGGCAAAAAAAAATTTAGTTTTTTCCAGTACCAAAAAATGGTACTTTTAGAAAGATGAAGAAAAACAGCTTTTGGTCAATTCCATCTAATGCAGCCAAAGTCTCACACCCAGCTAATAGAGAACCATTCCCTTGATGTAGCCAGGCTGTACTATACTGATATCTGGGTATTATCCTGGTGCTGGAAACACCTGATTCATAAAAATCTGGAATTCTATCCAAAAGCAGAGAGGACACAGGAATCTCAAGTGACAGGTACACCACCAGAGCACAGAGAACCTCTCGGCTTCGAGACTACACATTAAAAACCATAAACATTTACACGAGGTTCTGCAGGAGAACAGACACATACTCCAGGGAATCCCAAGCCCACTCGCTGCTCAGCCCCCCTGGCTTTATAAGTCTACATATAACTGAAGTAAATCCAGCTCAAAGCACCATTGTGAAAACTCAATGTACTCAAAAGTCGCTCCATTTACATGTTCCCATGTCCTAAGAGACAGGCATAGAACATGATAAAAATACTAGGAATTAGGTTGCAGGAACTGTGATCTCACAGATGAGAACAGAACAATTTCAACTGAAGTCAATGGAATTATACCCACAGACATGAGATCACAACATGGCACTCAAGAAATACCTTAAATCATAAAATCCCCAGATGCAATGCCTGTGGCCAACATTTATATTAGCCACACGTGCATTATCCTGAAAAGAAGGTTTTAATTATTTTTATAGTGAGATAATGTTCCCTTGACGATCCTAAAGTCTAGTAGCATGTAGCAATTAAATTTCATTCTTAAGAAGACAATAGCAAACATCTGCTACTTTGAATCTATACAAGAATTAGCAATTTTTCCATTTCTTCACAGTAACAGTGATTTTTCCACAATACTGTAAAAGCTACTGACAAGCTACATACAGAAATTTGAGGAGAAAGCAGGGGAAAGTCTTCTCTAAAGGCCAAGTGCAAACTGGAAGTTTCACACTTTGCCAGTTGCAAGAAAAATGGGAAAGAAAACACTTCATTCTGTAATAAAGTATCAGCTAACACACTTAGCAGAAGGAAACGCATTCTTCACCAGCCAAATCTGACTTTCATTCAGTGAACTAAAAATATATCTGCAGAGGTTTGTTAATACGGTTGACCTCAAAATTTGGAACTTTCTTCCCTCCAGATGCAAAATAGCTCAAAACTATGCATTTTGAGGTAAGGATCCAAAGGCCCCTCTACTGTCTGTTCTCCACAGAAGTTAATCACCAAGCACTGCTGAGCACAGTCAATGCTTGAGACTAAGGAAACACTGTGATCTCCACGTATGGATAGAAAATTAAACAATTAGTCTCTTCTGTGTTTTCTAGGATACACTTTACAGAGAATATGCTTTTCCTCTACCAACTCAGTTTACAGTTGCAGGTGTTTGATTTACCAAATTTTAAAGATTAGCCAGCCTATTAGGACAAATTCCTGTGACGGGCTGATCTTACATGGCCAGTGATGTATTGATCTTATATTGTCAGGGATCAAGAGTGCCAGCAGGATTCTCCATGCACAGGGACACTAAGGGATAGAACTCAGCAGCTTTCCTTCTTGGGTGACCCTTAACATTAATCCAACATTAAGTGTTTACAACACTCCCAAGTACCTACATGTAATAATCTGGCAGATTATACTCTGCTCTGTAGTTTCTCCTCCAAATAATTTACAGGTTTGGATTTTTTTTATAACTTCAGCATAGATAGTGAGCGGGTCAATAGCTCCCCCCCCGTTTTCAGCTATGTTTGTACAGTCCAGTAAAAGGAACTGATGTAAAGTGGGCACACATTTTTAAATTAAAAGGAAATTCATTAGATCCTACCCTTGATTTTCTAAAGAATTCCTTCAGCTCTTTTGATATATGTGGGGGGTCTACATAAAACCCCCCACATATTTGATATATGTGGGGGGTCTATTTGGAAGCAACAGTTTCATCCCAAACCAGAAATGACACTTCTTTTATTGGCATGGTGGTGAGGAATGTGGAGTTACAAATCATGCAGTCATTTGGAATATGAGACATCTCAAAGACGAAATCTAAATAAATGGACTAAACTTTTCTACAGCCACTGGCAAAGAAAGTGAGTATAATTATGTAGGAACAAAGCAACAGTACAGCTTTTACTCAGTGCATAAGCCCTGAGCAACTCAGTTTTGTTATGCAATGTTTAATTCAGAGGAGTAAGACAGTCCCCCCATCTGAAAAAATTAATCCAAACCCAATTAAAATCCCATGGAAATGTAGCAAGCAGTTTAAAGCACATTCTAAACAAAAAAACACAGAAAAATGGATGTTTGTCTTAAAAGAGACAAGGATGTATAGTTTGATGGGTTTTTTTACACACTTAATTTTGAGGCCAAACCTCATTTGAATATTTATTTCATTCAAACCACAAATGAGGAAAAATATATTCACATAGTCTATAACAATCTTGTGTATAGCTAATGTTTACTTGTAACAGGGCTGTTTCACTCTACTTTTAACATGCCTTTGAACTCCAGCTCCTTAAGATGCTTTTGCAGTAAAAAAAGGTGGTGAAGTTTGCAGACTGATTTGACTTTACATGTAAAGAGGAGCTCTTCACAGCTGGCTCACAGTAACACCCTCTGAGCACTCCTTGGCAACAGCTCTAGAGATCCACCACCTCTGTTAGCCATGAAGAAACAAGAGGTGGGGCAAAAAAGCCTGCAGGTTAATGTGGTGGGTTTTTTCTATTTTTCATTCAGAGGTGACAAAGAGACACAGCTCACTATGTCTAAGACAGTACACAGCTCTGACCTGCTTGTCACACAAAAACAATAAATTACCTTCCTAAGGAAGTAGCACTTACCTAAATAAATTGTAGGCTGAAAACATCTTGCATCACCGTGTCAGGACTTCTAGGTCATGCAGTCAGGCAAGTGCATTCAGAGCCAGGTAGGCAAATGTCTCATTTATGTTTCAAAACCTCAAATTATGTGGTATTTCACGAACCTTTTTCTACTGCAACATCTTAGTTGGCTCATCCAGTTAAAAGGCTCCAGGATGAAACAGTGATGTTGTAAAGGAAGTAAATTGCCATCCATTCTGTTAGGAAGGATGATGAAGACATGGGAGGAACACCTCAAAAGTAATAAAGGAAGGTCTAGCATCTGTAATTGTACCACTCTGCATCACTGTGTAATCCAGTATAAAACTGGCTCTTGTTTTCTCCTTAGTCTCTCATCCTGCATCTGCCAACTTTTCCCATCCTTTGTGAATGATCCTGATCATTCACAACTCTCTCATACCTCAACCTTCTTAGCTTAGCTAGCCTATTTGGGATCTTTACTGTGCCTTTGACTTAAACAGGAATTTTTCTGTTAGTGCAAAGAAATCCTGACTGAAGTCTTCAAATAGTGCCAATACATAGGCTTATGGCTGAATACAATAAATGTGAAAAATGAAGCAATACAGCAGTTAGATCCATTACATGTTCTTGCAATGACTAATAATTTCTTTTGTGTTTTAGAAGACTTTTAAGAGTCAACTGAAGCATGGGAAAATATTTAATGTGATTTTCCAAAGCACTGTATTTCTGAAGCTCTGCCAGTCATGTAGTAGATTGAACACAGCATTACGAAGTATTCTCACATGTAACCACAGGGACTCTATGACACAGGTTGTTCAGAGCCTTGTAAGATTCATTTCCAACTCTAGGTAAAGCACATTTCTTAAAGTATTTCACTGGCAACTGTCTAAAGCTGTGTTTCAAAAACTAGAGTGCAAATTTCACAGCCTCTAGCCCTGGCAATTCACATCCTATAAAATATTTAGAATTTTTATCTTTTGCAGAATAGCTGGGATCCCATGCTCTTGCAAGACAATCTTTATATTTTTTTCCCTAAACAATAAAAATACCACAAGAGCTGTCAGCAGGTTGGAAGAGGGTCAACAAAACTAGTGTCAGGGGCTTTTTATTTCCTTTCTTTCAAACTCCATGGGGAGGCTAATGATCAAAACTTAGCAAAGTGCGTAAGTATGTTGTGTAACAGGATTGTTAGATCTCTTGGCTTCAAACTAAAAAGACTATAAAACAAAATTCCTATTATGGATATTTCTTGATGTTTGGTGGTCTGTTACGCATTCCCAATACGGACAGTAATTTCCATCCTCTTGCCATTACGATGTCTGATTAAAAAGCATTGCTGCAATACTTCCATGAAATTACTGTAATTTGGGAATTTTTCTTTTGGAAAGAATGTAACAGAATAATTAATGTGCCTATCAATTCCATTCTCTTAGTTAATGCCAGAAGTGGAAGGGATGAATTATTAACCACTTGGCTTGCTTTGGCTATCACGTTGACAAAATGTCAAAGAAGCAAGGAATCATTTAGGTTGGAAAGGGCTTTGTGTTGGACCAACTTGGAACATTTCCACAATCAGAGAAGCTCAATCTACTTCTGCCCACAGAGACCTGTCCAAATGGACAGTGCAGACCCACAACATCTGAAATAAAGCTGGGTCTTCCTAGAAACATCTAAACTAATACTTCACTGCTGATCCACAAAAAAAGGGAAAGCAGACAAATTTGAAGCATATTTTGTACTTATGCTTAAGCAATTCCTGGTTGAGGCTTAAAAAGCTGGTTTTGATCAATGAAGTTCTCTGTATTGCTATGCTAAGTTAAGGAATGCTTCGCCTTCCTTTGTCTGAGGAGACGGCCTGAGACTGGCCCCCAGCAGAGCCAATCTTTCCAAAGCTTTCCTTATTAAATGCTTCACCTGTTTGGAGGGTTTTTCTATACAGTAACCCACCGCTGTGGATTACAAGCAGTGACCAGCAAACGGTTTTGAGCTTCACCAGTGTGACTAAGAAAGGAATCCAGCCTGAGTGCCATAAACACCATAAGCCAAATCTTAGTCACACGAAATTCAATGGAAAACTTCCTACTGATTTTGTAGAATTCAAAACTTTCTAGTCACAGACACTTACCTATTAAAAAACACAGAAGGAATCTGACATTAGCCTTCCTCAATATATACACTAAGGTAAAGCTTTTTGCTACATTTTCACAAGCACCTAATGTTGAAACTTTTCTTCCAAAATTAAAATTTCACATCCTTTGGTATTTCTTACAAAGTATTCCACCTTCCCACACTCTTGGTAAGTTACAAGCAGATCTTAGCATCATAAAACAACACACCACGTATAAAATCCACCACATTTAGCAAACTTCTCTTAAAGAAAGTGAATTCACAAATTCTGTGGTCAGTTGGATAGTTTTTCCTCTAAATAGGTATGTCAATCTTTCTCCCAATAAAGGTAAAGTAGCATTTTAGATCTTCACATATAACTTGAACATTATTTCTTAACTCCTCAGAGAAAATACTGATATTTAACAAGCTTTTTTAACAAAACAGACCCCAAACCCCCCCAAAATCAAAACAACCGAAACAAGAAACTCAAACAGGAAATAAAATAACTTCCTAAATTTCTGCACATGGCTGTACTTGCCTCAACAGGCCTTATATGCATCTGCAAAATATAAATAAAAGTTAGTTAGATCATCTTGTAACCATAACTGCAGATTTTATTGCATATTTTGAATAGTTATTTGCTTCCAAAAGATGCTAATATTTAATTTAGCTGTTTCATTTAGATGTTTCTTTCTATGGCTTTTCCAGAAGAAAATAGAATTCCTTGATTTCGGTTATTGGCCCTGAAAACTGGGGTAATTTATTTCAAAGTCAGTCAAGCTGTCTGTTTTGTGGAGAGACAACTAACATCAACTGTACACTACAAACAAACCAACTGACCGCTACTCATATATATAATTACTCATATTTTAACACACTGAAGGGAAAACACTTCAGGTAGAATATGAAAAAAACAAAAGTCAATTTGCCCCAATCAGATGTACTGCATGGTTTAATTTTGGTACTGGTCAGTGGTAACTGAAGTGGCGAAATGTTTCAAGTCAATTCTTAATTATGCACGCAAACTGGGAAAAGATGACCAAAAAAGACTAAAACATAAATCAAGCTAACCATGTATAAAATTAGGATAAAGCACACACATGCCATATTATCATAGGAAAAAACCCAAATGGCCAGATTTCTGTAAGAAGCAGTGAAGGTTTTAAGGAGCAGTGAGCACTGTTACTGGATGAGTCCTTACTCTGCACTTACACCTTCCACAACCAGAAGGTATTGGGAGCAACTGTGGTCTTGCTAATCCAAAACCCACATAATCATCAGAGTTAAATGAGAGCTGACTAACACAACAAGGAGTTAACCCGTTAAATAAGACGTTGTAGGGCTCCTCCTCAAGGGATTTCTTAATTGCTATAAAAACAATGTTCTAAATCCAGCTTCCACTGCTAGACTAAAAACAAATGCTGCTGCAGTTACCAAATTTAATGGTTTTAGTATCAATGTAAAAACAGGCTTCAAAATAACACTTTTCCAGAGGTCATGCCTCACAGATTCCAGGCAATCCATCATCAAAACCTTTCAAAAGTAGAAGCCAAATTTAACTTCAGCACCTGATAGGATAGGATTAAACAGACAGACGTGCACTAAAAGATTCTTATATAGGAGCTTACACAAAGCCCTCAAAAACGTGTGTTATCATAAAACATACTTAGTCATCTCATGTGATCTCAGCAAGAAAGCATGGGTGAATTCACCTCACATGGCACTAAAATCAATGCCACAGATTTACTGCTTCCTTCTCCTAAAGTAAGGATGAAAGCCATCCTTCTTGCATATTACCTCCTCCATTGAGCTCTTCAGGCCGTTGTCTTCTGCTAAAGACATAAAACTTCAGCCTTGGCCATTTATTTGCACTAAAACATAGAAACTGATCCATCTTCTGCAGCTGCTAGCTTGTTCGAATCCCAATTTAGATTATATCTGCCTCATCAGATTTCCCCTTTGGTGATACCTGAGTAATTAGTTTTATTTTCTCCACACAAGCCTGTTTCTTCCATCTTTTTCCTAATTGAACTGCCACAAGCTTTTCAAATGGAGGAAAAGTCAAGCTATAAACCTGTTTTGGGGCAAGGGAACTGCTTTTAATTTTAACTTCTAAAAATGCATGATATATGGGTCATCCAAACGAGCAAGATTTTAAAATTCAAAGGAAAGTAACTGTGATTAACAGATGGTTTTGCAAGAGCAGTGGTGAATAAAACCTAGCCACTAGGCAAATTCTAACAAGCCAAAGTGACCAATGATGAAGGAAAGAGGTGATAGCATCCAGCTGCAAAATAAGCACCACATTTTTTTAAGATTTTTTTTTAAACTAACTTTGGAATTTATGGTCAGATTTTATTTGCATCTTTTGCAATGAATTTTATGATCATGTCCATCAAGAGATGAAAGTTGTGATGTAGTGTTACTAATCCTCTTATCCAAGTATTTTGGACACTGATTACAGCATTATGAGGAACAGTCAAAACGCTAAGGCACAGGGGCATGAAAAGGTTACTAAAGGCCATCCTTTCACACGAGAGTGAAAAGGCTTCAAGTAAGCACAATTGGATGTCACTGCTTGTCAATGCTCAAGAAAGTCAGTTTGGCCATATCATTTCCTTCACTGCCTATCCATGCCACTAGCTCAAGCTCTTGCTGCTCACCTAATACCGTACAAAGTCTAAAACCACACAGGGTTACCAGTTTCTAAAAAATTTCAGTTCACATGTTCCTGATCTACTTGATTTTAGGTGGCTTTCATTAGGAGAATAAGTGGAATAGGCCTGATCTAACAATGCTGTCAGAAGAACTGAGGCTGCACAGCCCCATGCTCCCAGGTGCAACCAGCAGCGAGGCTGAAAATGTGTTCTCAGTAAGGGACACACAGCCCCTCCTCGCCTGAACAGGAAGGGGTCTGCTAGTCAGAATATGTCTGTTTGAGATGTACACACGTGTCCTTATTATGCATGTATGTGTGTATTTATACACACACACAGGGGCAATACAGATTCCTTCAGCTGCTGGGCTCACAGAGGCTGCCCAGTAACCACTTCTGGATCCCAGTCCTCCCAGCTGCTGGCACAGACCGTCACACACATACCCTGATACGTGCAAAAAGTGCTCTTGCATTGGCTCATCTTGATGGGTTTCAGATCTGGACCCTGGGGCTGAGGCTCTCAGACAGTCCTGGAAAGGACTCAAGATGTGGTGTCCCTTCCTTTGTGTCTTTAGTCAGTTTTCTGCCTGTCATTGTGCCCCTGTGATCCTCTGGGCATGTGGAGGTGGGACTCTGGTGGGCTGACGGCCCTGGTGATGGCCTGGGAGGAGCCCAGCACAGGGTACCAGTTGGGATCCCCTGACTGCCTTTGTCTGTGCTCACAAAATGTAGCAGATTGTCCCGTGCTAGAGTGACCTCGCAACTAAAATGCCCTGCCCCACCCCTAGATTTCTTTTCAATTAATTTATTTTTCTGTAATTGGTGAATATCTGCTCTTCCTACTGAGCATTTGGTATAATTTAGAGGAAGAATGAAAAGCATCTGTACTAGAAGCACAGAGGCACTGAGATTAGACTAAACAATCCTCATGGAGAGCATGAAAATAAATTCCAAACAAATGCAAAGGTGAATTTTCCAAATGTCAGTCCCCCTCTCTTTAGAAGGACATGCATTGAGCATTTGTCTACAATTTTTCTTAAACTTTTAGTTTACTACCAGGCAAAGAACTCCATAAACCTCATTCAACATTCACCCTAACCGTGGGTACCTTCAGGCTGGCCCAACCCAGAGCTCCCAAGCTGGCTTTGGCACATGGGGTGCTTTCAGCTAGTCCAGCACACCCCCTTGGGAGAAGAGGAGGAGTGGTGGCCAGCGCAGCGGCCAGGCTTCCCTGGCCCATGCAGGCAGAGCTGGCCTGGCTGACCACAGTCCTGCCAAAAGGTATTTTTGCTTTCTGACCGAGCACTGCAGGCAGCAGCCCGCTGCACTTGGGGGGAGTTGCTAAGCATTTCGACCAATTCTTTCCAAGCATGGGGAAAATTACTGCTGCTTATGTAATCTGTCTTTTGCCAAATGGGAATCTGGGAGCTCAGCTGAGTTGACGTTAGCATTTAAGTTAAGGAGCCAAAACATTTTTCATTCTGATTCTCTTTTGGCTTCCACCATTGACTACAGATTCTGCTAAACAGTTACATCACGGTCCTAAATGCCATCTACAGCATTAGGATCAAGTAAGGTGTTTTGTTTAAGGTACAGTTCGGAAGGCAAGTTTTGGGAATACAGGGACACTGAGTCGTACATAGCAAAAAGCAGCAGCAGCAGCACTGAACTGTGTAAGCCACGCAGGGCCCAGGTACAGTGTGGTACCTGGTTATCCCATGTGACAGTGGGTACCCTGCTGCCCTGTGGCTCCTGGAAACACACAGCCCCAAGTGTCTTCAGACAACCTTCCCACCCTGTTTCTTAAATTGGAAACTTATTTAACCTCCTAATTGCCAGCAGATAATTGCATTGATTTACACTCAGAGCCTGTTTGTAACACATCCCTTGAAGAAGTTGAGTTTTTTGTTTTTATACCACTCATATAAATATGTATCATGGAAAGAAGATGTATATGCCAAGAGAAGAAAACTGAGACAATTAAGAAGGATCCCTCTCAACAAAAATAGAATACTGATTAATTGAAAGCCCATTTCATAATTTGTCAGGAAATGGCAGTGATGCATATCAATTTCAAAATAATAAGCATAAAACAAATACAGAAAACCAACTGAAGGAAGGCTGTTATGAAAGCCTTTTACAGCAGTAATAAACCCCAAATTGTGGGAAACTTAAAATGGTTCAAGACCACATGTTCTTATCGGGTACAAAACCTGGCTTATAAACTGCATATGAATTAACAACAAAACAATGGCATTACTTTTCAGATTACATCTGTGATGAGAAATGGCTCATTCTAAAAGAGGATACCAACCCACCGGCTCCCTTGAGCTTGGGTCAATTCTTACTCTCAGTCAAGTTTCTACTAGCTTGAATGAGAGTTGATCATATTGATGCTCAGAAGACCAATGTCTCAAGTTTAGAACTTAACTCGTGTGTACATATATAGGAAAAACAGTCTCTTCTGTTCATCTCATGGAACCTTAAAAGAAAACAACCCATGAGGGCATACTGATGCAAACAGGTGTGACAGAAAACACGAGCTCCCTCTTCTGTAAATAGCTTTGGTTGGCAAAGCATTTCTTTGCCCTTATATCTACTAAGGGATTACTTCAGTTTAGCAAGGTTAAGGAAACAGCTGAAAGCAGCAATCCTGTTTTTAACTCCTAACAAGGAGCAAATTTAACTAAACAGACAGGTGGGTGTTCGGTGTAGCCCTCTCCCCGGATTAAATTTTAGATACCCTGTGAAAAAGATAAACAAGTGGTGCCACCCCCAAAGGAGCCTCTGGCTGTGTCACCAGTGTAACTGAAAAGGTTGAATTTTTATCATTCCCAAACCCAGCATTCTGCAACAGCAGAAAATGCTTCTACATTTTTCTTGCATGCACTGCTAATAAACTTGATGAACAGGTCTCCTCCTCTCTCATGACTCAGCATCAGTCAAGTTTGTTTTGGTAGCTTCTTCCCTTTCACTATTTGCTCCAAAGCTGATCCATATTTTCAGCTATTTTAAAAAACAAACAAACAAAAAAACCCCAAAGAAAACCCCCACAAGCAAACAAATAAAACAAACCAAAAAGGCAAGGCCAAAGAGATGCAAAGACAAAACAGGTTTGCTTTACTTGATCTGGCTAACCACAACACAGCAACATAAAAATTCTGGCTTTCTTCAATACTATGTTCCACCTGAATGCCACGAGTAGGGGTAACAGTAAGAGAGCCTTGTGACACTTGCAGACACTCACTCCAGTTTCCTGTGTGATAACAGACTCATGTCAGTCAGTAAAGCTGATTCTCAGTGAACCAATGACAGCTGTCATCAAAGTAACAAGAACCCGTAGCAGGGAAAAACTGGGGCTCAACACCAGTATTGGTATGTCTTGGGCTAGACTCATTTCTAGTTATGCCATCACACTTCAAATTGTGCATTTTACTTTGAAAACTCTACGGACTCCCCTAAAATTATTTCTGTAATAGCAAAAAGTAAAAGCTGGAGTACTGCGAGATTTGATTCCAATGAGTGTGACGAAAATCTCACTAAAAAAGAGCAAACATGAGGAAAACAAAGGAGAGATGGTAGATTTTGGCTGTGGCTGCTGCTGCTGTTGTTTTGCTGCACTTTATTTTAAGTAAAGCTACATTTTTAAACACTGACACAGCTCAGTAAAATTTAGTAGCTGTAACTTACAGTTAATCTTGGTTAGATTCTCCATCACCTGAAGTCTCTAAATCAATATTGGGCGCCTCCTCAGAAGATAAGCTGTAGCTCATCTGTAGCCAAGTTTATTGAGCTGTATAAAAAACTACTAGATTAGGCTCTCTGATTTGTGTTTATGTAAGATTGCAACCATGACATAATGTCTCTAACCTTAAGTATCCACTAGGCTATAGAATACCCAAAATTCAAAGGCTGTACATGGGAGCTACTGACTCTAGTGCACCAAAGGTGGGCAGGTAAAACACTCTATATGACAAACAAGAAAAAATAGAGCGCAGTAACTCCAACAAGGGCAACTTTGGTGAGGTATGGAAAATTACTGCACACGCTATTATGCTGCAAATACAGTGCTGAAAATAAAATTCACATCTTAAAACAAGACAAACAACTACAGAACATATCTGTCTTACCAGTGCCATGGCAACTGTAAAAGAAAACACACACACTGACCTGAAATAGTAGCAGCTTCTTCCCGTTAAGAGTATTGCTTATAAGGGAACAAGCAAGAGCCGGCTGACCACAAATCCATAAAAGCTGGGAATGTTTTCTGTTTCCAGAAAGTGTTTCAATGCCTTTACTATTTTCACCAAAATTTTTAAAAAAATCAACAACAAGAAAAAATAACAGATCAAGAAAGAAAAAAAAAAGAAAAGGTGGTTTTGTCACTGATTTTACAGTCCCCAAGTACATGAAGCCAACAAGCTGAACATGTGCACACTTCAGGGACTTTTCCTAATCCAAGCCATCCAGTTTCCACTTGCCTCAGAATGTGCTGATAAAAACAAACTCCGTTAACCAGACCCTGATCCCACAGGCTGATCTAACCCTTACACACAAGCATCCCACTCCTTTGTCTCACCAAAGAGACAATGACCTGCTCACACAAGTAGGCTGACAAATTCAAAAAGGAACAGCTGCATCTGCCCAGCCAGGGATTAACTGGCATTTCAGCCCTGTCTGCCACTGAACAGCTTTCACATTACTAAGATTCACCACTTAATGCCATGAACTGCAGTGAATTTTTAAGAAATGCTATACACAATTGGATAGACCTGTAAGAAAGGTTGTACCAGGTTGGAGACTCCCTCCTAAAGAAAATCTTGCACAGGATGTTTTACAATTGTCTATCAGATATTGTCCCTTATCACTGCTGGCAGATAAAGGAGAAGAAGAAAGAGAGAAGTCCTGAAAATAGTAAACTTCTAAAAATCTGGTGAAAAATCAATGCGGAGAAAAGAGATTATAATCAGTGTGTAGGGAAAAAGCCCCCAAATGCGAATCGTGCCACTGTCAGTCTTATTTGGTGGTACAGCACCAACACAGCTTCTGAGTGGATGTAGTAGACAATGGCTGCTGCCCAGTGTAGTACTCAATAAGGAGAATAGTGTGGAGTGGGATGTATCCAAACAGAAACGGACACACATCTAGTCATTTTCATATTTTCGAGCCACAAACAGTTTGGATTTGCTTGTTTAACCATAATATATTTTTCTATTAGCAAATGACAATGTGTGTTCACAACTTCTCCACATCTGAGCAAAAACCCAAATCAGAAAATCCTGCCTAGAATCAAGTATCATTTACCATCTCCTACAATAAATATGACTGTAGCAGAAATAATCTTACCTACTGCACTGGACATTTAAATATTGTCTAGCAAGCAAAAATAAGAGCTAATACATATACTCACATATACCCCTCACGTCTTTACTGTGACTAAGACAAACGTCTGATTTACAAGTACTTCATAAATTTGTGAAAACAAACGTGGAAACTGTTCTGCAGCTCAGTGACCTGTTGGAACCAACTCAACCCAACTGCTGTGCACACAGTCCTTCCCAGTAACACCAGCCTGTGAGCCACCAAATGGGAAGGGAAAACAGCAAAACAACAGGCGTGTTTTTGCATTTAATAACTAGAAACAGTTTGGACTGCTATTCTCTTCCCTGTTCACTGACTTTCTAAGAGCTCCCATTTCAACATCTAGAATAACTTACTTCTCATGACTACTTAATCCAGTTCTCCAACCTGAAAGCCCTAAGAGCTGCTGCTGTTTGAAGCATCCAGAACATTACTTGCATATACTTTATAAAAATGGCATTTGCTAGTAAAAGCAAAGCTTTTAAAGCTTAGGGGAAATAGCCTTGGGGTTTTCCCCTTCTGAGAGCTTAAAGTTTTATGAGTGAACCTAAAGGACTGCCAGACTTCTAAAGTGACAACACATTACGAAAAAATTTCCTATGTGTTTTGCAAATTTGAAGTCAGCCACATTTCACAACTGACATCAGAGTTTTTAATATCAGCTCTAATGAAATATAATTCTCCAATGACATAACTGTGAAGTACAGCATTTTCATTTCACTAGCTGGCAGAGAGGTTTTGGCCTTATTATTATTATATCTTATGTAGAGCCAAAAGTGTTCTAGGCCCTGCACAGACATGCCTGAAGACAAAACCTTTTCCTTGTATCTGCTGTAAACACAGAGACCACAGGGTATTCAGCTTTACAGAACAGGTGACACATTTTCACACAACCGCTATGGCCAAGTCATACGGTAAGAAACAGGAATAAGAGAAAAATGTAAGAAATAGTTTGCCTTCATCTTCTCTACAGTTTCACTTTCATTAAATCTCTTTGGGTAGGATTGGATAGTTTCTGGTTTGGGAGAATTTCACTGTTTATTGAAAAAAAATCCTACAGTCAATGAAGAAATTCCAGCCATCATCATACAGCCCTAAGGGGAGCAGGGCACAAGCTGAGGATTAAAATGATAGTCTTGTTTTTAAATCGGGTTCTTCCCGAGGTCACATTTCCTCTGCTGGATAAGAGAGGTGTTTATTTCAGAATAGATACGTGCACAAACTAGAGTTTAACCACACACCAATAAAAATTAAGAAGTTCCCATTTGCAAATGACTGAACTAAGGATGTAATTGAGAAAAGCTCTGCCTTCCCTAGACCCTGAAAACCCAAGAAACAGAGATGAGAGAAAAAGCTACACTTCTCCCATCAGGGCCTACACCCCCTGATGACTGAGATGAAATCTAAGCATCGAAGACAGCAGTCAGAAAGAGAGACTTGTCTACTCCAAAGCCCCCGAGTAGCTGGTAGGAGCATCTGACATGGGCACTTTGTTCTGAATTTGTCGTGGGAACAAGCAACAACAATAACAATGTTGTACTCACCTACACATCCTGCTCAATGCATGTTTCTTCAGGTCTCCAAGGGTGTTACTTGGGAAAGAAATTGCCTCAGTTTGGCTGTTGACTGCACGTTGTGCTTTGGGACCGAGCAACAGCCCTGGTATCACCAAGTGCTCGGGGATACCGACACTCCAGGGACACCTCCACACACAGATCCAGCTGCAGTTGAAGAAGGAGTTTGAAAGGGGTATCTCATGGCATAGTTCACAGTAACAAGTCTAGGCCTGACCTGCTAAAATCAAAAAACAGTAAGCCATACTGACAGGTACAAAGGGGAGGCCTCTGTGGGATCTCCTAGCGGCTGTATGAGTGGAAGGTAACAGGACACAGTCTCTTTGACACAGGGCTTGCACACTCAGCTTGGGTGAGAAAAAAATAAGAAACAGCAGTCAGCATATTAAACTGAAAGGTGGAGAGAAAAGCCTCCAAAAACATAAACGGCAGATGCCTGGCAAGAGTTAACAAAAAGGTTCATTTGTGGGGTTCATTTGTTGGCTTCTTATGTAAGTCCTGAGATAACACCTTGTTGGATTCATAAAACATAAATGCAGTAGATCAGCAGCAATTTCCCCTTTGGACTGGACTCTAATCAGGGTATCTTGGTACCCATGCCCTCCTTTTGCATCTTTCTGAAATCCTGAAGCACATTTTAGTGGGGGTTTGCAGACCCTGAACTGCAGTCTAAACACGGTTTGAACTCTTAGTGAACCTCTGGCAGCTGCACATACCTCCATTTGAGGCTACAGCAGAAGCTGAAAAGAAATCATGTTTGATTTTTCTGCTTTGGGGGGCAGGTGAGGAGAAGAGTCCACATAATGCATTATGGTGCAGCTTGCAGTGGTGGTGGCTGTCTCCTTTGGTGCCGCAGCTCATTTCTGTAAAGACAGCTATGCAGGATGAAGTAAGTGTTATCCTTCAGTTTCTCTAGACTGCTGACAAACATTACGCTGGTCTCCAACGCTGATGGAACACAGAAGAGAAAACACAGAGCGCAACTTCCCAAAAACGGGCAAAAACTTTGGTCCTCTCTGGAGGATGCTCTGGGAAGAGGCAGAGGATAAATGGGGTCAGAACTGTCTTTCCCAGCTCCATGCAGCCAAGCGTAAATTAACAGTAACAGAGATGTTACCTCTGAGGGGCTGTGTGAAGGCTGCAGCAGACAACACCACAGTAGAGGAAAAACTGCAATACATGTCTGCTCTCCACAGCCAAGAGATCATAGTCAGGACTAAAACACTTGCTGGAAGCTTTGCCTCTGAAAGGAGAGAAAACCATGGAAGGATGGCAGGGTTTGGCCCACGGTAAACGTTGGCATTTATAACAGAGAACAAAGTGTCACCGGATGCCTGCTGCAGACACTTGTGGTTTGCTTTTCACAATGTCATGTAATGATGATTTGTATTGAGATTTCATACAGTAGTAATTCCTCAATTTAAGTAATTGCATTTTCTGTTTGTAGGAAACGGTCTGCTTTGACCATACCAAATAAGCTATTATCCCAGCAATATTGCTATAATCAGCTATCAGCATTTGTTTTAAGGCACTGCCATTTCTTAAGAACTATTACCCCTTTATTAAAGGACAATATAAGCCTAAAACCAATAGAATACTCTTCCCCAAAGACACCATTCCTTTCATCACGCACTGAAGCAATAAATGGCATAGGAAGGGGGAAAACTAATTAAATAGTTACTAAAAACTATCTAGAGCCTCTGTCTATGAACTCAAAAAATACTATTTTTCACACAGTCCTAGAGTCCTACTATGTAAAGTCACACTAAAGCAGTATTAAAACGTCTACATCTTCCACCCACACAAAAAAAGCAGTCCCCTCCTACCCCTCCACAGCTTCCAGCCTCAAATATCCTGGCGTAAAATGATCAGACAAAATAGGTGACTTATGTTTTTATTGGTTCCTCCAGACTATGATGACATTTCCTAAAACACTGAGCCAGGAAACTATTAATGTCTCTGAAGAAGTGGAAAGGGTCAGGCTATTTCAAAGGACGTGTTTGCTAAGAGGCCTTTGTTATGGATGTATAGGTTACTTAAGATTCGAATAATAACAAAAGTATTTAGCATGCATGTAACATTTCTAGCTCCAAGGTATATTGTGAACATATTTGTTACGTTGTGTTATAAATGTGTTCTTGTATTTCTTGTGTTAGAAAAGCATTATCCCTTTTCACCTTTCTGAGAATTAAAATAAGAATGTTAATAAGATTGCCTAAGATTTTGTAAAGTAGTATATCCATTCCAAAATCAGAATTACCGACAGATCTGTATGTGCTCCTAATCTCAGGCTGTTATTGGAGAGAGAAATGAAAATGGTCTCAGCTTATCACCATTATAAAAACGAAGGACCTAGAAGATTTTCTAGATTTATCTCAGCTGTGTTGGCCTGCATTTGGCAGCCAGGTCAGGCACTTGCAGGTGGGGTCACAGATCCCTTAAAAAAGCTCTGTGTGTTTTATATACAAGCACTAAATTAGAGCAACCAGTACTCTAACAGGAGCATAGCACAATGCATGCAGGACAGAGAGATTCCCACAGAGAGTCCTCCAAGCTTTCTAATTTTCTGGCACATACTCCATGTTTTCGCTGCTTTGTCAGTAGGTCTGGGAAATACCAAGGGGGACACAAGGAACTTACACAAAAGCCTTGGAAGTAAAAGTGCTCCAAAGACTCCACTTCTTTCGTGGCCAGAACAATTTCACCCACAAAACCCAGTTCTGATCCTGACTGCCCAAGAATATGTATGAAGGTCAGTTCCTTAACGCAGGAGTGCAAAGCAGGTAGTACGATGCATTTCACACAGGAGAGAGCTGAGGCATCCTAAAAGAAATACAAGTCACTCTGTTTTTACTGACTAAGGAACTTCACTCATCTGTCACGTCTCAAACAATCACAGTCGGGTCACACGACAAACGCTGCGGGTAAAAATCCCACTATTGCACAGTGCCACCTCCTGGGCAAGCAAGACTGGAAGAACACCCTCCTGTGTCCCTTCTCTCCGGGAGCATCCAACGTTTTAGTGTCGTCCCAAGCTCTGGCAGGCCCGGCATTACCTCTGTTCTCAGAAGGCAGGCCACGAATTCACGGAAAGAAGAGCAGATTGTTTACAGCTCTCCCCATGAACCATGAGCTGCAGCAGACCCACTCTTGAGTGAGGCCGTATCTGCATAGGCAAGCACCACACAAACCCACAGGATTAAGTTCACTCTGGGTTGCTGGCTAATCATAAATTAGCAATCAGGGCTTCCTTTCAACATCCAAACAGGAAATGGGAGTGGAGGAAGTGAAAGCTTAATAATTTCTTGCATGTTAACAAGTTACATGAGCTGCTCCAATAAAAAAGCTTTGCTAAGTGAACTTAAACCTAGCACAGAGTCTGTCCCAAAATGGCATGCATTTATCTTTAAAACCAAGCTGTGCATCTTGGAAAGACAACGGATGCAGACATTTAAATCAGCATAACTTAATTTCCAGGATAAGAAGACATCAAGCAGTGACCTGAAGTTGAGGATCCTACTTTATTGTAATCACAAGCGTTGAGACTGTAACCCCCAAACCAAACCCAAAGTGGTAATCCTGGCATCTCTCTTGAAACATTCAGTGAAAAAAACAGGATTAGAAGGGCAACATTTTAGTTATCACAAACTGTTAAATCCATAAGGGCCTCTGACAAAGGAGCAAGAAAATCAGGCTTAATGTTAGCTCCATTTCTTTGGCTCTTTGTACTCTTTAGCTGTGCACACCCCATAATATTTACCTGGCCACACAGAGTTAAGTGTCAGAAAAGCTGGGAAATAAAGTCCCTGTAAGACACTGAGAATCCTAAAATGCCTAAAGGAGCAAAGGATTTTCAGGCCTCTATGTCAAGCACAGCAAGGAACATCTCTCCATCTTTAGGCCACGAGATCACAGCCCCTGGCAAATGGGAAAAGCCTGGCCCATTATACACTCCTAATTTGGTACTATCTTCACAGCAGGAGGAGGAAAAACAATTTTGTGCAACTGTTGAGCAATTCTCAAGAGTTCAAGACAGATGAAAGGCCAGTTCTTGGTTGCCTGAAGATATTAAAGTCAGATTAAGGACAAAAGTAAGATGACTTCAATGGGTGGATGTAGACTGATGTTTTGAGGGAACAAAACTGCAAGGTAGAATTCCTTGTTTTTTATGGGTGTACCAAACAAAAAAGAAAAATCTCTTGGAAGAACTCCACAGTATAGAAAGAAATTATTTCAGTGGGCTGCATGAAGAACAGAACAGAAGCAAAGGAATTTGGAAAGAAATCCTGCTGTCAATATAACCACTACACAATCTCATTATCTCCCAGGGATGCAAGCAAGAACAGACATATAACATAGATAGTTACCATGGCCCACAATAAACTGGCTACAGTAAATAAGGAGCTAAAACTGCGTGGGTGCATGCTCTGCATTATGGAGTGTGAAAGTAAGTTTTTTCCCTACTTTCAGCAGTAGACACATGGGCACTCCAAGTTCCAATGCAGCATTTACCATGAAGTGTTGCCTGCCATAAGCCACCTCAATGTACTTGTTACACTGTGCACATAGCTGGAAATGCAGACCTTGCTGCGGACTCTCATATTACTGTTCTGAGCAACAAAAAAGGGGAAAAAGTCTGTCGTACATAAACATCTGAATTTCCATCCTGAATCCTTCAGATTGTTTTCACAGTAGGCATTCCCCTTTTCCAAGGTGAAAGGAGGCAGAGCAGCTATTTAATCAGCCTCAGTTTTAGACCACCCATTTGCAAAAACTCTCTAGAAGGGTTTTGAAAGCTGAAAAGCAATGACTCTGTAAGACTGGTGAGTTTGGTGTTGGATTATTGGTAGGTATTACATCTGTCACTGGGAACACCAATACTCCTTCTACTCATATTGTGACCTTGCACTCCAACACTCGTGGTATCAACTGTGTCCAACCATTTATTTCTGTGGAGTCACTGACTAATCACTTCTTTTTTAGGATGTTTGCATCCAGGGCAGCAATGCCACTTCCTACTACGTGATAAAGACCATGAGGACTTTGCAGGACTGCCACCTGCTCCGTTGCCAAAATGACGGCATCTGCCAGAACATTCAGGTCTCCAGCCTGTGATGCTCCAGCAGGTTAGCCGATCTTCACTTAACTTCTATAGTATCAAATGGTTTTCCTTAAGCCAGAGACTTCCAATTTTCCTTCCCTCTACTTCCAGTGAGAGAGGTGAGAGTTTCCAGACAAGGTCTCTTTGGTAAGGAGTGCTGATGAGCTCGTACCTGTTTAGCAGCTATCAATCTATCAACAATACATGGTCAAAAAAATGGAGGAGGAATGTGCTTGACAACGTGAGAGACAAATTATGATCCGTATCCTTCTTGCCCTACATTCACATAACATCCAAGGCTCACATGTGCCATTCACTTAAGCATCTAAAGGAAGGTGCAGTTGTGACCAGTTTCTCTGGATCAGACACCAGGTAGCTGTTAAATAATATTAAGAATGATTTCACCATGAGATGCTTGTACTGGACCTCACCCAAAACCTTTTATATTGCATATATTACTGTTTTGCTGCAAATGTAGTCTCAAAGCAAAGTAAGAACTTTGATGAATATAAGCATGAGATCATCCAGACAAGGAGACTGCATGTTTCCAGAGGTGTGGAAACACTTGACAAAATAGATTATCTTTTTCAGTCTGTATTCCAAAATAAAGGTTTTCTTGGATGATGAACTCAGGAGTTCCCAGAGTTTTGTTCATGGAAGGCAACCTAATGGGTGGGACATCAGGATAGGCGCTGCATGCCCCAAAAAAAAGAAGAATCACCAGGACAGTGCAGAACAGCCACAATTTGAAAATTTTCCTCAGGGTCACATACTTAGCAGCTTTCCAGGTCAGTCTCTGGGAACCCCTGGCTCAGATGTTGAATTCTTGTGAGAAATATAATTGATCCTTGTGCAGTTTTCCTCCTCAAAGACATATTTCTGAAGGTTTTCTTCTTCTGTGATGACTACTGGGCTCTGTGTTACACAAGCAGAAGAATGACAAGGCAAGACCAGACATGCTAACCTTTCAATTTATATGGTAGCTGTAAATGCTTGTATAAGCTCAAAACAAGTGGTAGTCTTATTGAGGAGGCCTCCAGCTCTAGAAGCAGCTCATATTATATGTAGGTGGTGGAGGAAGGGAAAAGGCTCATAGTGTTTAAATCTTCAGGAGACTTTTAAAGTTTATTTTCATTGTCTAAAGGCTTGGGAAGGTAATGATAACTTGTAGTATTCTCTAGAATACCGCTGTCATTGTGGTCTTGTTGAGTTATTTGCATGATTTGGTTCCCTTGTACCACAAACATACACAAATAGGAAATATTTCTGCCTTGCATCACCTTTGCAAGTGAGAGATTGCCTACAGAGGGAAGAGGAACAGCTGTGGAGATAGACTACTATAAAGGATATCAGCCTCCATTTACACCCCTTCAAGTGCAAGTGACAACTGTAAACCATACCTAAGATTTAAGCACACAACTGTGCCAGTTAATAATTCACTCATGGAAAAAGAAAGATAAAGAAGATTTTTGGCTTACAGGTTCCTCTCCTGCACTTAAACTTTCTGTGCATATTTTCAAAGGTCTCTCATTCCCAGTTGCACACAGGTTTAGAAAAGATGTTAGTAACTTGTCCTCCAGTTTGCAGGGCTGGCAGCAAGGCTCACACAGCTGGTATCCCTTTGTCTGCTATTCACAAAGCTGAAGCTTACTTAACTTCAGGCAAATTAATGAAGAACATCTACCTTACTCCTTTGGTACAAGCAGGTGTAATGGAGAATTCCCTTCTTCTACCAAAAGAAACTACCTGAGGAACAAACTAGGAGACTTTCTCAGCAAACTTTCTGACTTTTAATTCAGATGTTATGAGGGGAAAAGCCACCAGTGAAATGGAGAAGCAAACAGATAAAAATCTCTGGAATGTCCTCTCTGCTCAGAGCTCAGGAAAACTCAGTGATGCAGGGAGACCTGGCGTGAGCTCCCCCAAGACGCAAGGGACTCCTTGAGGGTGTGAGAGCTGCAGTCCCAACCAAAAAATTTCTTTTGTCTCTGTTAGTCTGGCAGACCTGACAATGAACTTCTCAACTTCTGGGCAAGGAAAGCACGTGTTGGGTCATGCACTCCTGTCATGCTGGATCACAGGGTACTGCCTGTGGTTGGAGGACTGTGTGACAACAAGGAAAGTATTCTGGCATGGCTGAAGCACCCTTGTTAAAAGGTCTCCTGTCAGTACCAGGCATGACTGACTGGCAGAGATCTGGCTTAACTGAAGTAAACTCCATTTTGCTCCTCATCCCACAAGACAGGTGTGGCCAGTTGAGAAATCAAGGCTCACGCTTCCCCAAGGACGTGCCTTGCCTCCTTATAGGGAGAAGAAAAGCCAGCTGCCTCTGTTGCAAACTGGGCATGGTCCAGGTTAAGCTGTGGGGTAACCTGAGGTCAAAGCCTCGTGTGATGGTCTGATGTTCACTGCATGCACTGTGCCAGGAATGGTCAGTGAGTCACACAGCTCTCAGGAAGGTGCCTGGTCCATGTGAAATAGACAGACCCAAGAAACACCACTTGCTTTTAGCTGAAGATCAGACAGCAAGGACATATGGCAAAGTCACACAGCTGCTGTAGAGACACAGGGTATGCCAGGCAGCAGGTTTTCTATGAGACAACCAGCCAAGGAGGCTGCATCTGACCTGTGGTCTGTTTAAGAAATACAGCCTCACTGTGTTTTATCTCATTCTGATCGTGGGTTAAGCGAGGCACTCAGCCTATTGTTCCTGCCACATGATAAGTAACTAGCTACATGTAAACAAAGCAATTAAGCTCCATAAGGAACTGTTTGCCATTCAAAGCTGAACTAAACATTGCATTTTGTTTTGAGAATCCAAATATGGTAAATTACTGACAGTTAACTATGACTATGGGATTGTCTGCTGCACAGAAAGGGCCTGTGGAACATGCAGAACAAACTGGAAAATCACCTTTCCTCCTCTTTACCCTGACATTAACCATCTAAAGACCCTGCTGGGCTCACTGCTAGCTGCCTTTTGCTGAGTATCACCTTAGCATAACTAATTTATGACAATTTATGATAATTCTTATCATAATTTATGATAAGAATAGAGAGAGAAACTTCTTATGCTGGCACAGCTGGTTCTAAACCCCTGCTCTTCAGCTGTAAAACTACAAGGCTTAATCAACACCCTTCCAGGAGAACACCTCTCAGTTGTTAACTCTTTAGTGTATTTGGTAGTCAGACAATTCAGTAGAGAGCAGCACAGCACACAAATACACACCAACTCATTATTTTCTTATTAGCTCTACTCCTGTTGCATCTAAAAGCCCTAATCAATATCCGACTGTCAACCTGCTGAACAGAATATGCACTGAGGAAGAAAGAATCCCATCCCAAATGTCTTCAAGACCAGAAGACTGGATACTTTAAACCCAACACACACATCCAACTCAAAAAACCCCAACTCTCCCGCTGCTAATATGTGTACATGTTCAGCTTTGTGGGCTGAATTTATATATTCATAGAATGTAGTAATCTTGCACAGACAAGGTAAAAAGAGAACCACCAAAATAAAAACAGAAAGGAAACATTACTAAATCCATTTGGAGCTAATAAGAGCAAAAGTAAAAATGTGTTCTGTCATAGCACCCATTGTAATGGGTAATTGAAATTCACTTTTATATTTTAAATCTGCAGTTTGTTCCTTTGCAAAGATTTAAGAGATATCCCAAGTTACAGACCTGCACTGCAGCTCTCTGCTGTGCCTGTCACTGTGGGACAGAAGCACCTGAGCTGAAGCAGGCACACAGCTGAGGGAGGAAAACCAGCAGCTGGCTGGAAGAGGACATAGTGGGGTGTGTGCTGAGGCCCGAGTCAGAGAGGTCCCAGCACACCAAGGGCAAGGACACAGCCTGGAACGTGATGGCAGCCTTCCCTTCACAAAGTTCCCATTGGTAATCTGGGAGTTAAAACCCCAGTCATGGTGGCTCTTCTCATATCCATTAGTCACGCTCTCCCAACCAACTCAGCTATGTGGTATCTCTGCTTACGCTGCCTTAAAAACATCCCAGGCTCCTGATGAAGTTACTAGATAAATTGTGAGTTTTGAAATACAGATAGACAAAGGTTAAGAAAACAAACTGTCTTACTATTTATTGTAGTGCTGCAACACGCACGTCTCCATCTCTGATGAAGGGTGAAAAACACCATTTTGTGCAACAGACTGGCAAGGACAACTGTTGGGAGGCTGAAATGGCCTGGTATGGTGGTGTCATCCAACTGAAATACAGCTGTGGGAGACTGGGAAATAGGCTGTGCAGATGGTCTTTCCAATATATTAACAGAAGAACAACAACTTACACACATACAAAAAAAAAAAAAAGATATCAAAACACTCTAATTTGATTCATTTTATAAATTCTGGGTGCCAAAATGTGAGGGGGGACCGACCAGGACAAAAAGATTAAAATAGCCTTAAATTTCTTCCTGAGGCTCACCCACTCTCATCAATATTACTGGCCATCAGATTTTTACAACTTACCTTCTCTATTCCTTGCAAATACTTATGGGCACACCTTCAAAGCTGCCCATGAACAATGGAGGATCTCTGAGCATCCTTCGTAGGGGGCAACAGTGCCAGGAACACACAGAAAAACATTCAACTGTTTCTGAATCAAAAGTCCACATCAAGTGCTGCTTTTCTGTCCCCTAGGTTTCTACTTTTTTGACTACTGAAGGGAGTCCTTCCTTCAGCAGAGACAAAAAGGTCTAAAGCCCCTTCTTGGGATGTATCTTAGGGTGGGATAAGTTGGGAAGGGATGCAGGCCTAGGCTAGAGCTTGTTTGGAGGCACATAGGGACCTGGCGAGTTTGGGACTTATCCTTTGGGAAGATCAAGCTAACCCAGAAAACACAGAAAGCTGTGAAGGGCTGGACTCCAAAGCCAGGGGTGAGGGGATGCAGACATGGGACAGACTGTAGGACAGTAGTTACTTCCTGGTCTCAGTGAAACTGGTGTCTATGGAAAGGTCCAAGTCTTCTTGCAGCCAACACAGGAACAAGACACGAGGTCTGCAGCTTTCTTGTAACAGTGTGAGTGCAGTATAGGGATTCTGATTGTGAAGGATTTGAGGTTGGGAAGAAAAAGGAAAGCTGCTTCTAGACCCATGCAGTGACTAGACATGCCAAAGCTCAAGCTTTCATCAAATGGGCACAACTACTTTCAGCAGGTTCTGCTTGTCCTTTGGACAGTTCAGCATCCATCCTTTCCAACACAGCATTTCAGAGGAAGCTATTGTAGGAGTGCAGGTCAGGATGCACTCTTCAAAATCGACAGTGTAGTACAAGCATTAGGTTTACCCTTATTCCTTACTTAAACATGGTATTTCTCTGCGTCCTCTAACCTCTGCACCCTCTTTCATTATTTTATTCTTGGCTCCATTAACTGCGTGCTCTGCTCTTTTCTGTTCTGCCTTCATTCTCTCTGGTTTTTCTCCTCTTCCCTAAAACAGCCTTTCCTTCTTGCATGCTATTTCCCCACTAACACAACAAAAATCATAACACTAATCTGATTTCACACACGTAGCACAGTTGCTTTTACTTTTGCATTCTCCACATTTTTTCTTCCATTTATACTGTCCACAAGCCCTCTGGGACAAGGCCTGTTCCAATTTGAACCGTGCTTAGCAAAGCAGCACCGAGAAGATCTTGACTGGCCCCTCAGTATGCCCTGGACAAAGGCACTTAACAACACTGGTTGGTTAACTTGCTTCTTACACAGCCACCACCCTATTCCACCTTAGGATTTTAAGTTTAGGTCAACACATTAATACTGTGTCATCCCCCAGTGCAGTACCTGATGCAATTTTCTGCAAGGTCACTTCGCCAACAACTTTTAAGGTGGTTGAAGAATTCTACCTCAGAACCCAGGCAACAAAAAACCCTGCTGTATCAGGGAAAACTCTTCCAAGGTACAGAGCAAAGGGCTTCTAACTTCCATCCCTAAAAAACATAAGGTAGAGTGCCTACCCAGCCCTTGCCTCTGCAGGTCAGAGGTCTTGGGAAGCACTTGCATCCCATGGTGTTGAGCATGGCAGTAAAACGTAGAAAGATCATTTAAACAAGATAGGACACGGGCATCCTGTTTCTCATGGCACCATCCTCAAAATATACAACTGCACCAAACATTACACTATAAATTTCCCACTGAACCCAAAATACACTTGACAAATATATAAAAAAAAAGGAATAAAAATATTTATATCTTAAAACATGCTGACTGGGTAAACAAAGATTGGAGCTGGGTTTCTGTTATGTCCTGCTATGTGCCGGCTGAAGGAGGCATAAATGTTCACAGCAGTCACTGCTGTGATGCACTCGTGGCCCACGGGCTGCCCTTCCCACCCCTCTGCCTGGCAGGAGCAGAACAAGGCCTGAACACAGGATGGGTGCCTGCTTGTGCTTAAAGGTGATGACCCATGAGCACTCTGCAGATGCTGAGCTTCTCAGCCAGCTGAAATAAATCATTCCCACGCTGCATGCAAACACCACGCACGGCTACAGGTACAACTTTTAACTTTTCTTCAGGTCTTGAGTGCCAGATGGACCCTGTTTGTAGCTACAGAATAATGCCTTTCTCCATCCTCCCTAAGTTATGGTCCTTCATAATCTATTCTGTGGGGCAAATTTACTCTCAGATAATTATCTAAAATTTAAATGAAAAAAAATCATGACCAAAAATGGTCCTCTCCAGCTCTCACTGCAAGCATTTCAAAGTCCATCTGTCCATTCCATTGCCACCAGTCACCTTCTCCTTTACAATGCCTGTGTGCTTAGAATTCATTGTGTCATTAATGTGACAAATCTAATCATCCATTACATTAACACTCATTTCATAATGCTGCATTTGGCCAAAACTATCAGTCATAAATAGAAGCATGTGCCTTTTATAACTCAGCATCTTTGGAATATCTTTGTTTTTCAGCGTACTTTTTATACCGAAGCTTCATGAAAAAAGATCTCTAAACCTACATATATCCTACCTACCTGTATCTGTAATGATAGTCTTCAAAACTCTTCAAAATGACAGCTGAAAATCTGTAACCTGTAGAGAGCTTGCAACATTTCAATCCCATGCAGAAAGTAACTGCTATGCTTTAATGCTGGTAAGCAAACACAGGAAATAACCATCCAAATAAAGATACCTGAGAGACTTTTTTTTCAGTCAGCACCTTAAAGAGTACAGTGTTCTAACGTAAGGAGAATTCAAATAGTTAAGAATAATTTTATGACAGAAGTTGAATACAAGAGCTCCATTTCAGGTAAGCACCTGAACTCATGACTTATCCTAGACTGAAGGTCTGACACATTAAGTCGGCAGGTCTGATTTTAATGACATCTTTGTATATCCAGCCCAAATATATATTGATATACCACTCTACAGTAAAGAGAGAAGAGCCTTTTCAAAGCTTCTAACATCTGAAGTGCTTCTGAAATAAGGATTTGCCACTCTACTCAGAGCACCTCAGATGCACTTATTCTGCAAATTTATTCTTATAAACCACACCATTAGTAGGAGACAACTTGTAATCTACTGAACTGTCAGTAAGAGAACCAACAATAAAAATCAGTTGCTACTGTCTACCCAGTTGTTCTAGTTAATTTTTGTGGTTTTATCATCACTATGTTTTCTCCCCTTCCTCAGTGCCTGAGAGAACCAACACATAGTGTTTGCCTGTTTAGCCATGCAAACACAGCAATGGCAGAGGATATGCTTGAAAATTGTCTGGACTATTATAGAGAGAAAAAATGGATTCTTTTTCCCTTGAGCAGTCACAGCCATTACTTGAAACAGGGATATGCAAAAAACATTAAAGTAGATGTATGAACTCTTACTTGATGATATGCTGTAGTCCATTACATCTGAGGAAGTGTTGTTACAGGGAATACTAGTGAGAGCATTTTGATATGGGCCAGAGGACTGGCTAATACCAGTTTCATTGCTCAGTGTAGCATATTTTTCCTATTATGTAATGCTTATTGGAGGTATTACAATGATACATAGCTGAAAGCCATCAGTAAAGGCTTTCACAAGGGACCATGCAGAGAAAACTGATACAATGATAAAGAGACAGCACTTGATTATTTTTCCTTATATTCTTTTGTACCTTTTGGTGGCTGTTAAATCAGTATGTTCTGATCAGATCTCTCAACCTCACCTACCACCTTTATGATACCATTTGTCAGACCAAATTTAGAAAACAGCTGCTGGGAAAAGGCTGCTGTCTCATCACTTGTGGAAGGTCACTAAATAAGGAGGCAGCAGGGGGGAGGTCTCTGTCAGATCACTTCACATCATTACAAGCTGTACAAGTTCCATCTTTCCCAGGATGATTTCTTTCAGCACATGCAGATTCCAAAATGGTTAGAAAACAGACTAACTAGCTGGGGCAATTATGGGGAAACCTCTGAAAATATGAAACCATATTAGGTGGCCTTTTATTGACTATGCCTAATTTAAAGTTTATATGTCATCAGGGCAGACTTGCAGAAATCCTCATGAATGCAGCGTAATCAACCTTTTATTAAAACTAGACAGACGTTTTCACCACCAAAGCCAGGATTTCATTAGGAACCTTTCTCTGGTTACTCTATTGAACTTTCTACATTTACAGAACCCTGTCAAAATTACCTCTTAAAGATTTAAGACTGAATTAACTGATACCTTCCAGGGTGCTATTTATCACCAAGAAAAAGTACACTAATTTGGACAGTTTAGGGTATTCAGATCTTATATCTTTTCTTTTGAGAAACTTCAACTGTGCTGGTGAGAAGTAGATGAAAAAGAACTGCTTCCAGTCTCAACCTCAGATATTAAACAATCATTTAATTATTAAAAGGAGTAAAGTGCAAAGCAAATGAAAGTTTAGAAAGTAAACAGTTTCATGTCTCAAAATCCTTCTGTCACTGACAGACCACAGAGGTCTAAGAATCCACACCAAGTGGAATTTAATACAATAAACAGGGTGGATTTATTATTAAAAATTCATGTGAAATTAAATGACTGAGCACTACTTCAAAGCAGCTGGCTATACAGTTACTCCACCAGTTTATTCATAATCCCATTTCTTGACTAAATGCTCTAAATTCAATACAATATAATTATGAAGTGCTGACTAGCATGTAGAAGTCTGCCTATCAATTCTTTAAAATTCCACAGTGAAAAGATGCTTATTCTAACCTCACTGTGTAAAATATAATTTTGGAACCCCCCCTATAATTCCACGATGACACCACAATTGGTCTAAAAATGCAGTGTTTTAAAATCTAATACGTCATATTTTGGGGGAAGAAAATACTTGTATCTTGCAAAGGGAGAGTGAAAGGCATCTCAAGTATGTTTGTCTTTAAAAACAAGTTTGTAACATAATGGGGAAAAAAAAAATCCACCAGCTGCTTAAACCAAAGAAAACATTCAGTTACAAGTCCCAATCCATTCTGGCACCTGGTCACTCTCGACAGTGCAGATGCAGACGGAGCGTGCAAGGTGTAGGATGAGAACGTAAGAAGTTGCACATTGTCCCATACAGTGGAAAAAGGATAAGACATAGAACAACTATTTGCTGATAACAAGCCCATGAACTCATTGGTTCCAGATGATTCCTCCCCTTCATTTGCTTCTTCAGTGCCTTCTGGGCCACTAGAAAGGCAAGTTCCTTCAAGCAGAGATCTCAGTAAGGTCATGCCAAACATCAAAGGCACCAACAAAGATGACACACAAACAAATATGTGAAGGACATAAAAGAAGGTGAGTCTGCAGCAGCTGTCAGAAAAAAGGAAGCAAGACTGAGGCTGGGCAGACAATAAGAGATCAGAGAAAGAAATGCCGGCAGATTAGCATCAAGCTGAGCAGTGAAAGCATAAAAGGAAAATTGCTTATTGCTCTCCCCTGGAACAGAAAAGCAGTCAAGCTAAGAGGAAGAACTTGGTGAAAGAACACAACTGTCACTATAATATTAGCCTTGCCAAACCTTAAAGTCCTCTAAAACCAGCAAAATCAGTGTCTAAGACAACAAATGAACAGGAAGCACACACTATTTATCTGGCAGCCAATACTGAGGAAGCACACAGGATGAAATGACAGAATTTTGTCCTCGTATGAATGCAATCAGAGAAGTTGGAAAGGAGGAAAAAGCTGAAGATGTTGCAAGCGTAAGGGAGGAGAATGCAGAGCTCCCATTGCGTGTAGGCAACTAACACTGATCCAAAGACATGTCTAGACACACTGCAACAGCTCTGTGAGGGTCAGGTACGGGAGCAGCCCAGCTGTGACTGCAGAACACAGAGCAGTTTATTAGCTCGTATACCAACCTTGTTAGTAATCCACCTGGTGAGAGTGACTCTCTCAAAGCAGCAAAAATGTGGTGTAAGAGTATGGGGAACTTAATGCTGTGGGGGATAAATGAGACCCTCCATTCCTATGTGAGCTTTTTTGAAAGAAAAAACAGCTTCCAGTTGGGAAGAATTTGAAAACTACATCTCTTGGACTCAGTCCTTGAAGTTTGACAACAGCAGTTTTGGCTGCAAAGGATTCTGGAGTTGCTGAAAACAAGGAATACAGCAACTCTGAGCTACAAAATCATTCACTGATTTTCTCATTTGTCAGTCAGAAACAAATTAGAACTTAGGCCTCCAACCTAAAATCTTTGTCATAGTTACTGCAACCCCTATTTTTTTCTAGGGTAAAAATGATATCCACCCAGACAATAAAACAGGATTATGATTTGAAGTCAAATTAGTACTATAACAAATTCTGGATCAAAGAACTTGAGTCCTGAAGTCACCTCTTCTTTCTGTTCACTCAGTCCTCCAAGCAACTACATGATGCCTAACACTGGGGGTTTAGGGGCATGGAAAGCCACCCATTGGAGCTTGTCCAGCTTCAGCTCAAGTACAATACCAAATCTTTACATAACAGTAACTACTTCAACAAATTCAGCATGGATATTAACTCCAGCAATGCCATGAAACATATTTATATGAAGCCCCTGATTAACACATCTTACCATGTCCAAGTGCTTTAATAAAGTCAGGAATTGAGTACGTGGACCTTCACATCTGGGTAAATGATGACTGTGTAAAAAACGGAGTTTGCATCCCATCTGCCCTACAAATCAGCCAGTACTGATTTTTGCTGTGCTTGTAGTTTGGGTAAATCCAATCTACCTCAAGACTGAGATCAAATCCAGTTGAAGATTTTAAGAGAAAAGAATATTAGATGTAGACAGGAGAACTAAAGATCCCCACACAACAGAGATATAATTTGTGCCATGGAAGCCTGGAGAGAACTGATCAGTCAGGCTGCCTGTGGCTTTTGGGCATGAACAACATTTTAATGAACAATTCACCCATGCTCTAAGCTATTACACAGACATTCTCAGAGCTATTGGAAGACAAAACTGATGCAACGATGAATCATGACTCCGTATGGGCAGTGTCACAGAGCTGGTAGAAGGCTGAACCATGACCTCAATTTCACCTCCAACTCCTGTCCAACCTATGCACCTTAACAAAAAGGCAAAAACCTATATTAAAAGTGTAAGCAATACTTCAATAGATGCTCAGACCATGGTCTGAGATACATCTGTTCTGTAAGGAAGAAAGGGAGGGAATGAAATAATCAGCCTGAGGGCACACTCCAATATTTCTTCTGTGACTTTTGTACATGAAGTCTTGAAACTTTCCATTGTCTCAGGACTCCAGGCAGTTTCCATCATCTAAAAAGGAAAAAAACCAGCAGTCCACAAAGATAATTATTTGGGCCTATAGGTATTTGTGTTTTAACATATAGTTAAAATGTTGAACTGAAGTGGATTTTAAAAAAGTGCTGTGAATACTGTGGTGCATAGGCAAATATAAAATATATTGGTGAGTCTTACTTCCCAATGTAAAAGCTTGGTCTGCATAGGAATTCAGTCTCCAAACCTGAATATTTTAGAGATCTATTCAATTATGTAAGTCAGACATTCTATTCTTTTCTGTTATGGGGTCTGAAAAAGTGTCAGTCAACTTTTGTGCTGTTCTACCTTGTGACAACTACACATTGTAGAATGTTAGAGATGAGGCAACCAAGGTCAGGAGCAGTCCTTGTAGTTTAACTCTACAATCATTTAGACTGAAAGAGTATTTATTTTCAGTTCCTATATGGGCATTCATAGAAGTTTTTAAAGGGATCAAAATGTCCCATTAGCATTCCCCTGAGCTGCTATAATAAAATTCAAGCATTAAGTCATTAAAATTTGGTGTCAAGTAGACGACTTTTTGTAATTTTAATTGTTTCCTAATTAGAGAAGAGACTATACGGCATGTGTGGTTTATAATATTACATAACAAAAATAGCATTCGTTTTAACAATTGTCTAAATGCAGATTTAAACAATTAGCCAAAATACTGCCTCAAATATTATCACGTCCAATTAAAAAAAAAAAAGCTTTTAAAAGCACTCAAATGCAGTTATAGTAGGAAAGCCATAAAATCCTATTTTAGTGATGTAACAAGTCTAATCTGAACCAGGTGGATGAAACATCAATCCTAGAATGTCTTTATTCTGTGGGTTTATATAAAAAAGAGATGAGACCAAATCCACACCTAAATTCAACAAAATAATTTTAGAGAAATACAAGGGCTGAATTCATGGAAGACGATGTGTACAGGTCAACTGATTTTGTCTCAATATATTGCTCAAATCGTCAAATTCAGCTTTTCAGAACTCTGTCCACCAAATACACTGCCCTCTTTGTCCCTTCCAATCTTTGCCAAACACTGATGTGTGAGGGCAGGACAGCCTGAGATAAAGGTCCTCGAGGAGGGCGGTTCCAACCACACGCTGTTCGTTTTCTACTACCGCATAATGGACTACAATTTTTAAAATTTTATTTACTATATCACATTTTACTTGATGTGTATATATATATATGTATCATATGCATTATACGTATATATATGTATAGTGTATATATATATGTATATTATGCATTATTAGTAAGCATTACATCCTCACATACATTTTCCCAGCTTGCCTCGAAAACTCTCAGCGTACATTTTCTTTCTGTGCTTCCATGCCCAGTTCCACTGAGCTGTGTACCGTAAGCTGGACATTTTCTTTCTCTCATGCTCAAGGACTCCTGTGTTTCTCCTCTGTGCTCCTGCACCTTTACCAATTTTTCCTAAACAATAAAAAAATTACCATAGACTTTTCTCCTCTTTTTCTACCCACATAGTAAAGAGGTTCCTTCGCCTATTATGTGCCAGAACAAATGACACAAAATTAAAGGACTAGGTATTCTGCTTCTGGCATAAATGACAGCCCAACTATTGAGACCTTTGCCTCTTCTCTAGAAGGAAGTTGTAGAGACCTTAGCTTTTTTTTGAGGTTTTGTTTGGTTTGTTTTGTTTGTTCAGAGTGAGACAGAGAAAAATCTATAGTTCTGTAGTCAACCAGTCAGGGTAGTCAGCTTGCTCCTGGGGGTGAGAAGAACCATAGGACAAGCAACAGCTACCAGTGACAACTCATCACCAAGCAATGAAAGTACAAATAAAAGTAAAGACTGGCAAAGTTTAGAGTTTGGAACAGTAAGAAAAGCAAAGCAGGAAATGTAAATGTGGGACAGAGGACTCCAGCTGAAGAGAGACAGAGACAAGTGACAATATGAAGCTATATAGCCCATGGGAGGTCACCAACTCTGGGATTAAATCCCACAAAAGCTTCCAGGACACATTCAGGTTTGTTCTGAAAACCTGACGGGTATATGGGAATTATGAATATGAATAAATATCTTATTGAAGCAGCTGCTTATTTGATTAAAAGATCAGGAAATATAGGAATCAAATGCCTGCCAACAGAAATGTCATGCTTCTCCAGCCCAAAGAACATTGCAACCTTAAAAAAACCCATCTTGGGTTGAAGTGCCTGATTTTGTTCTAAATATCTGAAGAGGGAAAAAAAATAGGAGGACAGGACTGTTGCAGCAATTTGGGTTGGAAAGCAAAGCAGAGCAGTGACATTTTTGTTCTAGTTTTAGATGTGCAGTACACAGAATCAGCTGAAAATAGCCAGGCAATGATGCCTGTTGCATTCTGGAGATTAGGATCAGGCAAAGGCTTTATGCTGGCTGCCAGCATTTGAATAGTTTTGAGACATTTCAGAAGACTACGTGATTCCAGAAGACCTTTTTTGTTTTTAAACTAGTGGGTGCTTTTAATAGATGTCGAGTACAGTCAGGCCTTGTTTGAGAAAAGCACTGCTTATCTCAAAATAAGCAGGATCCAGACAAAATGCTTCATCGGTTCACTGCTTCCTAATGAGATCTTTACTTGGGAGCTCTACCCATTGTGTTGAATAAATGCAACTTGAAAGTGAAGGCAGAACAACCTAACGGGTAGCAAAAGGCGTTAGCTAAATAGTCAGGGCATGGGTGAGATTAGATGGACAGTCACTCCAGGACAAAAGCAGTGCCTGAAAAGCTTGTTCCTGGATTCCAAGCTGTGAATACCACCTGCCCTCAGCAACTGCAGCTTTGAGGAAAAGTGATGAGAGAATTACTGTTAGTTCTCACTCACCTAAGCAGGCTCCTCACCACCTAAAAGAGAACAATCACAAGCAGTAAGGGAAATGTGCTCATGTTTTGGCCAACAGGGCACGAGATTAACAAGAGATGATAATTGGTGTGATTAAAACAAACCTGCACAACTCCTCCATTCTTTCTATGAGCAATGACAACTGGATGGCTACTGGATTCCAATCTAAACCAAAGCATCAGGAAAATTGATATGAGACACAACACTTACTCCACTTTTGACACACAGTAGTCAACAGTTACAGAAATCCTTTCCCCCCACCCCCTTCTTTTTCCAAAAATTGGAAATAGCGACTCACTAGTTCTGCATCCTACAAATCCTACCCCCTGCAAGGAAGTTTAATCATTCACAGCCACTCCCATCACGCTGCAGTCAGTTGAAAAAGCTTTAGTTTTTAAAGGAAACTTGTGATTTTCAGAGTATTTTCTCCTCATACTGAAAGAAGCTGTTTAAATCTCTCTACTTTATTACAAGCTCCAGTACACCAAGCAGTCTGAAGACAGGGAAATGGATTAGATAAATAGAAATATTTTTGTTATGACCTAATTTAAGGATCTTAAAAATAATACGATAACGTCAAAAACTGAAAGGCATCAAAAGGCTTAAAAATATTGCAGAGACATGAGAGTGCAAGATATCTGCCAAGTATTGATAGAGTAACATTTAACTTGAATGAGAAACAGGAGGCATTCAGAGACACATGGTTACCATTCACATAAATTTATTACCAGGGCATTTCTGTTGCTGTAATACTCTTTATACCAGGAGCCATATGCAGTGGCTCAGCCTTTTATGTGCAATGTCCGTTTATGTCATAGTGGTGAAAATTAAAGAAAGGTTTGAATTTGGAATTTGCTGGCCGCCAGTACAATGTAAAAGATCAAGGTAGTACAGCTTCTGCTCTTCGTAAAAGAAATCAACAGCCCTAGGAGAAAGCAATCTTGCAGCTTTTGCAAACTTCACAGTAAGCAATAGAGGAGATGGCTATGACACAAAATGATACTTGCCCCACAATACATTCAATTAACATCAGTCCAGTACATGTCAAACTACACCTTTAATAAAACTGCCTAATGTTTCTATCAAACTAATGAATGCACTGCTTCCTTGATTATCTTAAAAATTCATTTGTGCATTTGCACTAGCACTGAAACTTCATTAGCATTACTGCTTCTTCTAAGGATACCTTTAGTAAACCACTTTCTACCACACCATCAATGGTTTTCAAAGCAGACACACATTGCCATCTCTACTGCAATTCCCTCATTAATCAATTTTACAGTTTATATTATCTTCTATATTACATTCCTCCTTACAGAAGCACTTAAGACATCACAGCAGCCTGCATAATAAAACTCCAAATTATAAATAGTAACAACTTCGCCTTATCAGGCAGTAAGTGACTAGGACCCAAATATGGTGAGGCAATTTGTAAGATTGGAGAAATAATGAGTTGTAAAAAAATTATTCCAAATCTTATCACAAACTGTTTTTCCAGTGGGTGTCTGCCTCCACCTGTACACCAAATTCACATCATTAAGAAATGATGGGAAGAACTCCTCAGCCACATGCTGTTCATTACCGAGTTCTTCGATTCTCATGTACGATGCTGGACCGCCTCAAATTGCTCCTTGATTTGTTGGGTTTATGGCTCCTCTTAAAGTAGTTTACTTTAAGAGAAGAGAAATACTATGCCTAAATCCAGAGGAAACACCACTGCCCCACTCTAACCTGCATTTGTTTTACCTCTTACTGCTCCTTTATGTTCCACTGCATGTGTCTGTATCTTACTGTCATGTCCTGTACTCCTGTCATCTCTCTGAGTTTATTTGCACAGCCCAATACTGCACTGTAAACCCCTGAACTTACACTTAGTTGGCTGCTGAGAGAAATGTGTTCCCTTTTTCTATGATACAACAACATGCCAGTGTGGTTCTTTACAGAAAAGCAGGGACAGAGGAGTTGCAACAAAGCAGAGCTGCACAGGATGCCTGGCACAGTGGACAGCGCCCAGCCCAACACCTCTGAGAACTCCAACCTGACACAGAGACAAGAAAACCACATGTTATAATGGCTCGTTCCCATTTTTTTTTCTTTACCACAATGCAGCCAGAGACAAAAGCAGCAAGGCTACAGCTGAGGTTAAATCTAGACAAAACTCTTCCCATAGGTAAAAGGAGATGAGCTTATTAAGAAATATTTTATCCTGTGAATTCATGAAACCTCAAAAGCAAAAGAGCATCATTGCTCCAAAGAAAATCAATGTGTCTTCCTGCAAAACACCTCCTCCCCTAGCTTCCCTGACAATTGCTTCATCAAGACTGTCCCTTTTCCAGCACCTTTCTACTATAAAGTTTTCTTTGGAGAATAATAGTGCATTTTACAGATGGAACAGCTTGTTTTGCTTCGTTTGCTAAAAAAACCCAAAACAACCAAACCCAACAACAAATGCAAAAACCACTCCAAAGCAATAAAAAAGAAAGGTTTTTACTCAGAAGAAGCATTCCTGACATGAAAAAAAAAAAAAAATACCTCACGCACACAGCAGAAAGATTGTTGATTGTCTCACTCTGCTGGAATGCTTTACAAAATCCCTTATATCCCCATATGGAATAAAAAGTCACAGCAGTTCTTGACACTTCACCTATATTTTATACCTCAATTGAGAGGTCATGTAAGTTTTGCTCTCAGTTCTTCAGTGTGCTTAGGTCTCTCGACAGTATTTCTAAGGCAAATTTCAGCACATGAATTCCATTTAACCCAACGTGGATTGTCATAGTGGAGAGGAAAGAGGAAAGGAGAGAAATATGGTTAACATTTTCAGAATTTCTTGCATGAATGACACATTTAATTCAATGGGATTGATAGTAAGACCACTATGACCTAAATGCTGTCCACCCAATGAGCACACACCACTCTACCCCATCCCAGTAGTGACAGGCTACCAAAAAGGGCTGTACCATATTGAAACAGAATATTGGCCACAGACAAGGCCTCTCACAATGTGTGTAAAGTGTAAGGGGACACAGCATTATCTAAGTCACTGGGTGTTACAGACATTACAGATGCACATAATGGTTTATATTACCTGTTTACTTGGGGGTTTTCACAGCCACAGTTCAATTCCTGCTCAAGGCCACAAAATAGGAAACAAACTTCAAGCCAGTTGGAGACTTTTAAGGGCCTATTCTCTCAATAAATACAATCATCTGAAATTGTTAAGTGAAATATTAAAAAGAAATGTTCTGTCCAGCTTTCCACATTTGTGGAGATGGCTGCTTTTTTCCCCATCATCATCTGAACAGCTGATAGGTGAGAACTTCAGGAAGCCTGCAATGTTGCCATGTAAGACATTATTACCTCAAACCTTTAACAGCAGCTTAAGCAGAATGTAGGCTGACTGCAGCACAGTAGAACTGCACAAGAGATTAAAGATGCATAGTTTGGGCAGGGCAATATAACAATTTCACACCACTTGTAACCAATCTCTTGCTGCTCCTGTTATGCAATTAATGCCATTCACACATTAACAAGGGAAAAAAAGCAAAATCCTCAAGGCTTCACTGCTTTTCCTAAATGTGAGTACTCTGTTGCTCTGTTATTATAAAGACATTTCTATTGGTATGGATGACAGATGCAGGGTTTATAAATTACTAATTCCCAAAAGCTGCTTTAAAGCTTTCATTTCACAGATTTTTTAACTCAAGTTCCATATTAGAAGAGAGGATTAGTGTCACTGTTACAGAGATTACTGCACATTAGTATAAAGACTTACAGCATTTTGAGTCAGTGCCATTGAGGCAGAGCACTGTGATATATGGGAAACTGTTACTGCACTTATAATAGCTCATAACATGTTCAGAAATGCAACAAATCTGAAAAAAACCCCTCAGCTCTAATTCATTATGTTCATATATTTAAAATAATGTATGCAGTGCTTTACAATTCTTTGCTCTTCCATAAACATGGTGTAATTTTGACATTTAAGCAAAAAGACTGCTCTGATTTATTTGCAGATTAAGTCGTATTTTTGCGCTAAATGCTCAGCTGCTCTGCCCAACAGACCAAATCATGACATTTGTTCATATATGGTTATTCTCAGTTAAAAGCTCTCTCCATCTGCCTGGAGGTTTATTAATAACTCATCACCATGGTACCACAGCATCTTAAGGAAAATAAAACACAGAGATAGTTGCTAGGCTCTCCAGCCTCTAGGGATAAAAGGGAATATTTCTTGAGGAGGACTGGGAGAAACTCTTTTGGTCCGTTTACTTATCATCCTTGAGGGTGAGGTTAAGCCAAGAGATGGCCCCCATACTGTGTTCTGAAAGCTGCAAGTATTGTGGCCATCACTCAAACATGTCACCCATGATCCAATTCTCTGCACTAAAAACACATTAAAAACAAACATCCAGAAATCCAAACTGTGATGGAAACCTAAGGAAAAAGGGATTGGGGTGAAGGAATGCATCAGTTTCTGCAGCACTCCCATTTAACCCTCAAAACGACTCTGCAGCCACATCACTGTTGCCCCCAATCATATTAACCACACTAACCTGTTTGCTAACATGTACTGAACCCCACACTGCTGTGCTGTAAACACATCTGACATCAGTGCGGAGAAACACAGAGCAGGTCAATGACACATCCTCTACCCAGAAGAGTTTCGGCTGTTTCTCACAAGTATTTTCAAATGTACGGAATGTGAGAAGTGCACCTGTAACACTCTACCCATCAATACTGAGAAAGGAGATGTCCCCATGGTTCTCTGAAAGGTTTAAGCTCCAGAAGAAACAGGCAGTCTGCACACTTGCAAACATTATCTGCTTCAATAAATTAAGTCAGCTCCAAATATGCTAACATCTTCAGAACTCTAATACAGGGAAGCATCAAACTTAAATGCAGTAAAACACACATAGCAGACAGGGTTTGTTTGCAGCTCATATCCCTTTTCAAAAAGCATGTGCTGTCAAGGTGGCCACACTATTATTCCAGGAAAGAATGGGACTGCAAAGGAAAATCTGTAAGAACAACATGTATGCTGCAGGGTACAAGAGTGTGCTTCCTACTTACAAATAACTACGGTATTGACTAAATGTATTCGAAGGCCAAAAAGCAGTGAAGTCAGAAGTCACACCTTTAGCTGGTATGCTATTCTGATGAAGTGTCTCATGAGCAGGAAAGCTTTACAGAATCATTACGTCTTCTGTCAGGGAGAAACATCCAGCCGTGCAAACTATCCAGCCTACCCTCTGAGAGAGGAACAGTGAGTGGTTACACCATTTCCTTCCCTCTTCCCTGTTCAGACCAGAAACTAAACAGGGTTGCAGAAAGCACCATAGGATGTGGCAGATTCATCTCCAGTGCCATCTCCTTAAAGTCACAGTACTCATTAGTTTCTTCACATGTAAAGTTAACACAGGAAAAAGACTGTGTGGCTCAAGGCACAGGGAAGACCAGAAGCACCAGAGCCTTTCCCACTGAAGGGCTGGTGTGACACAAAAAGCCACAAGCAGCAGACCTGCCACACTCCCCCAGAGACACTGCCATAGCTCAACATATTTCCTCTCAGAAGGGTTTTCATTCCTGCGTGCTATTTATTCAGTATTTTAGAAGAGGGGAAACTGCTTTTTATCACATCTTTTTCACACTCATATTACTGCATACTGAAGCAGAAGTCTGTCACCTGAATCAAGTATAAAAAGCTGTATTTTGATCTCGCAGGTGGCCTCATGTTAAGTTTCAAGAGCAGTTAAGCACAGGAGGAGACTATTCCTCTTGTCCTTCAACTGCTTAGCTAATTACTGCAAACAGCAAGAAACCAGAAAATATTTTTCTTTTTGCTAGATAGTTGTAGTTCTGAGAGGCAATGGTTTGGGCAATGTGAAGCTGTGTGCTACTTAAGGTCCTCCTTTAGGGTGAAAAAGAAGCCTAGCTCAAGGTAAAAATGTCCGGAAACAAACAAACAAATCACCCTGATCTAACCCTGCCTGTCAGGGTGCGTTTTCTCCATCTCTGAATTCAAAACATATATAACTAATTCTATTTTCTAGAACAGCAATTGTTGATTGATGAGTCATCTTTCCTGTAAATTTATTTTTTTAAGTGATTTTGGCATTGTTCCTCGAAATTCCTCTCTGGCTATGTAATGGAAATTTTGACCTCACACTCTGGGTTTCTTTAACATCACAGATGCAGAGATTATGAGTTTAGGAAGACCAAACAGTTGAATAAAGGATGCAATGTAGAAATCTGTAGCTCGAAAAGAAAGCAAGCTGTACTAAATAAACTCTCAAGTAAATATTTAACTGTGTGGCCATTAGGTTACGTTCCTAATAATACAGCAACTCATTTATTATAATTAAGAATTCATGGGCTAGGGGGTTGCTTCGTTCTTTCCTCTCCCAAAACTGGTTACATGTTTAAAGTTGCAGGCAAGTGAAACTCACCCAAATATATCCCAGTTTAGTTTTTTCGTATTAATTAGCAACTCCCCATAATACAGTTTCTCAAGCATACTGCAATTAGTAGTCAGAAAACACAAAGCAGAAAAATGTAAGCCAGAAGACAGTAGAAAGAAAACAAAAGCACCAAAGAATACATTCATGAGACATAATTATTGCAGAGGGTAGCATAACACTTTTTAGATTGCAACCACCAAGAGTAAGGGCTTTTCTTCCCTATTCTCCCTCCATTTGGGGGCAATGGAGAAAGTACATGGTAGCTCAAATTTCTCAGCTATGCTGAGTTCAAAACACATGACAAAGAACTTGGAATTTTGAATTGCCTTAGTCCCACAAGAAGAATTAGATGGATCTTTATAGCAAGAATAAAAATGAACATATCTGAGAACTACTCTGATTTATCTAAAATATAATTTAATAAACAGAAGAGAATCTCCTCCTTCCACCCAGCCTGCCTTCAGCTGGCAGGAAGACTCCACAGCGCTCAGAAACAGACAGTGCTGTAAGCACCTGCTGGAGCCTGGAGTCAGCGTTATGGTCATCACGGTAAGCTAAATCTATGAAGTGGCACATCTATGGCTCATGAAGGCCAAGCCTATTGAAAATAAATTTACATGCCTATCTTCCAGTTGTTAAGTGGGATAGCCAAGTGACGTGGTAACATGGGCTTCAAATTGTGCATTCTTGGGAAAACTCTAAACAAGATGTCTCAGATGATGACACTATTATGGTCTCTGGTAATTCTTCACGGTCATGCCAGAGGGCATCCCACTCCATCCCACCCGTGTTCAGCTTGCACCACCAATCGGTTTTCATTCAAGCCAACCAAAAGCAACAGGATATTTGGGAATGAGCTCTGCTAGCTGCTCTAACCACAGTACAGCCCACAGCAGTCTCTTCACACGTTTCATTAGACACTGAACAACTTAAATGGCCAATTTAAGCCAGAAAGATCACAGGAACGTTGAAACTTTGAAGACAGTCAGTGCTCTTGCCCATCAACATGGCACTCTGAATGGAAAGTGTGCACCCAACAGTAAATTAGCTCTGACTAGGTAGGCCGGGACATGTGACTGTGCTGCTGAAACTCCAGACAGCTTTGCAGCTGCTTTGCAACTCACAGGAACATCTGTTCTCAGTCTGTTGATTTGATGGAATGAGTTAATGGGACTTGTACAAGTGTGATGGCTGACTGATAAAGTTTCAATAAACACTTGTGATAAGATGCTACTGAAAAAAAAATCAACGTTTTTTAACATTCCCAGCTCTTATCATAACCTTAATGAGGTTGACTTCTCAAAAGAAGACAGTAAAATTATTTGGTTTTTACTTTTTCAGTCTCAGCAATCAACCTAACAGCTGGTAAAAAACATTGTTATGTGCAAAAAAAAAAAAAAATCAACCTTCAGATTTTCATGTAGAGAACATCTATGACAAAAACCAGCTCAAATTTTCTGAGAACAGGTAACAGCCAAGTTGAAACTGTTTCTACATACATTAATGGCCCAGAGATGGCTGTAGATTTGTAAAACAATACCTGTGACCTAGGGCGAAATACAGAGTTTTAATACAAGCTAATCCAGACTCCCTTACGTACAGTTATCAGCGGACACAGGAGAGAAATGGCCAAGAGCTTTCCTATTACAGTGATGCAATTTTAAGTAAAGCATTTTCAAAATCTCCATATCATTCACTGCAGCTTCATAGGCAAGTTTTCACTGATACAAATATAAGCCTGTACTGGGGGAGATGGGTGTCCTTTGTAGTCAAAAACATACAAACATCCTAAGAACAGTTGGGCAGAACATGGGGAAAAAATATTTAGCATCTGTGTAGTTCCTTCAGCTGCTAGGGAAACATCCACCAGATGTTCCTAGATGTTACCTCAGCTGCCTCCCAAACCACTATCCCATCTGCTCTCTTCCTTACTGAATACCAGTGGTAACTGAACTAATGTTTCACTTAACTCATCTTTGTAAAATATTCTCAACACCCTTGAGGAACCCCTTTTTAAGGAGTTACACTGCCCACAAAAAGCAATGTGAAAAACCCCTGTGATTACATGATTGAATTTCCTGAAATTCTCAAGTTATTTAATATATAGGGAATACCATCATCTATACGAAAGTATTATTGGAAGTGATGATATCTTCTCATAAACACAAGCATTGAAACAGCAACAGAAATAATGGTCCACAGAAACTACCAGAACTAAAGAGGAAAAAGGGAAGAAACCCCATCATTATTAAATGCACCTTTTTATTAGGGACACCAAAATTCTTCCCCAAGACCTTCCTTATATACCTAGAACTGAAACTATTTTCTGTGTTCAGCTACTGAAAAATCTCTTCTGCCTATCACGTTTGTTGTATGCAAGATTTGCTTACACTTAGCAGCAGTGGAAGTACTGCACTTGTATCCAGCGGGGAAGAAGGAACACAAAAAAACCCCCAAACCACCAAAAAACCCCATGCACAAAAAAAACCCCAAACCACCAAACACAAAGACCACACAGATCAGAACGATTTATCTTAACATTTTCTATCTGGAATTTTAAAAATTATCCAAAACTCAAGTTTACACATAAGCAATATATAGCATCTGTGTATGATCTAAAATAATCCAAAAGGAAATATCTTCATAAAGAATGTTAGTGTAGTCCAGTTTATCTATTATTCTCAATGATCATCATTTTTAAAATGTGTAAGGAAGTAATGATTACTTATTCCAAACTCCCTCAAGTTATTCTCCAGACTTTGTATTTTCAGCCCAAAACATTTTTCTAGTTGTTTTCCAGGTATGCTGCACTATACTATGCAATGGAGAGAAAAATACAATAAGGACATCAGAAAAGCAAAAAATATACAAATCCATGTTACCACTATGCTCCAGCTGATACCCTGCATGACCCCGAACAAATCACTTAGCCACATTCCCACCAAAAATGGAGAGGGCTCCAGACTCTGAAAAATTACTGTCGGACCAAAAAATGTTTACAGAGCAGCTTGCAATCATCAAACAGAGGGCTCTGCAAATGGAAAGTATTACAGCATATGGGATGTTCCAGCCATGCGTTTAAAAAAAACCCAGAGGAGCAGAAAAAGAACCTTCACAATCATGACTAGGCACATGTTCCAAACAGAAATGGAACTCCTGCTTCTCTGGTATAGCTCTTTGATTTTTCATTACTTATACTTGATAAATACTATGGCTCTAAACAAGAAAAATAAATCAAAAGCTCATCCATACGGGATCATATAAAAGCTGTTGAAATACTTTGCAAACGACAGGCACGACAAGGTTCTCGGAAAGAGGCAGTATCTAGTACCAGATTTCATTCCTATTGCTAAAAGTTAAATTCCCAAGGTCTTTTCTGCAGGTTTCAGTCACTTTTATAAATTAAGGGATAAAAGGAAAATAAAAACAATGTGTGTCAGGTCAGGATGAAACAAAGCACATACTAACCCTTGATTTGACAGATGGAATGAGAAGCTCTTGTCTTTTATTTGCACATGAGAAATGAAGATAAGTCAATGTTTATTTGCAGATGAGAAATCAGGATATGCTTATGTGCAGGAAGAGAGGGTATCACTATCTGAAAGGAACCCAGAAGGTTTTTTTTTTCTTCTCCACCTCGGTAAAATTTGGATGAAGGAACAATGAAACCAAGTGCCACTGTTTCCTAGTGAAATACTTGTTCAAGCAAACAAAGAAATACATTCATTGATTACAAAGGGGATGCATAAAACCAACTCCACCTTGTTTCCAAATGCATAGCATAAGCAAAGCAAAAGCCTACTATTTTCCCCATAATTATTTTTACTTACAAAAAATCAGCTATACCTTTCATTCAACATGTAAATCTAAATAGATAACAGAAATAAGTATTTTCTCTCGATGTGTGAAATGAATGATTAACTTAAATAATTAAAGGCATCAGAGTGCCTAACACGCATTGGCTTCTCTGAGCATTCATCCATACTGCCACATCCGACAGTGGTTTCAAAGAAAATCTGGATTGAATAACATGATTCAGATGTGAAGAGACTGACGATAAACAGCATTTTAGTACTGCTCAGTCATAAACCAGCAAGCTTTAGTACTGCATGTCCACATTAGGAAAAATGAAACTGCTTCTTCCGAGAACAACATGCTGGGTCTTTGACCCATGTGCCTGCAATGAAAACCAGGGGAAATTTGTTTTCCTGATTTTCCTTGTTCCTTACGGTCATACAGAATCAAGTGTAACTACTAAAAAAACCCCACAACTTTGCTTTTAAAATCTTAGAAAAAATTTAAATTAATTACCCACTTCTGTAATTTTTAACAAAACCATTTTATGACATTGTTGTTTTAAAAGAACAATGCTCACACAAGAACTAAAAACTAAGCCATAAAAGGCTTTTCTCAAACATTACTAAGTGGACTGGATGGCCTATGGCAATGCAAAAGCCACTCAGTGCAAGCATGTCCTGATGCCAGCATAAATGATCAGCCTACCCATGGCAAGGAGTCCACTACAGAGCTCTGGGAAGAAAACACAAAACACAGTGACCTCTTCCACATTTTATGAGGGCCTTCCTTATCTCCCTTCAAATTCCTACAAGAAAGGGTCTTTTGGCATTTTCCATAAGCACTAATTCTTCTATAAAATGGATGAAAGAACAAACACTGTAACTAGACTCACCACATTTCTTGAGTCTTCTAGGCTATGGTGGACAGGTGAATTTATCCTGCTTTAAAAGAAACTTCACATGCAAGTATATATCACAACACACCATCAGCAGGTGGTGATTACAAAACGTGTTTGAGGGAGGCTCGGGTGTGCTTAATCATACAGTTCACAAGAAAAGACAGATTACTATGGATATGCTACCACAATGATGCACAACTTCCAAAATGCGAAGCTGAAAATAGATTTCAGAATAGAATTTGAGCAGATTTGTCTAAACCAGCAAGACGCGACAAAGAAAAAAGGCATGACTGTAGACTTGTCCTGTTCCTGTAATCTTTCTCTGGCTCTTACAGATAGAGATGACATACAGGACTATGTGGCCAGTGGTCCGACAATACATCTGCTTCTCAATGCTTGGTAGAAGCTAGATATAAAGAAGTGATATCCTTTCTTAGCCAGCCTATCCATGCTATTGATGGTATGATCTTTTTATTACTTAATTTTTTAATAGCAGTCCTTTTATTGTTAATGGATGTGGTTTATGCAAATCTTATCCACCACAGATACAGATTTATAAATTACTCTAAATTACAGTGCTGTAATTGGACAGTGTTGACATGAAACTCAAGTAGTGTAGGAATTTCCAGAGGCACAATGCCTAGAGCCAAAGTTTAATTTCAACTCTGAAGTAGATTCCCTTTGCACCTTTAGGTTACTCATCTCCATTTCCTCCTCTCTAAACCTGCCTCCCAGGACGGTGCTGGAAGTTTCATTAATGGAAGTGAATCATCTTAGCACTGCCTCCTGAAATCCAGATATAATCAATAATGAGCCAAAGTTTCACCTGGGCAAAAGCTGCATTTGAGGAAAAGCACACCTTCCACTATGCCTGTCAGAAGTGGTCTCACGCTATTTCTTATCTCTGCCAACAAGTGCAGCAGTCTGTCTTTAAGTGGGCAGCTTATCTTTCCTAGAGCCCACACTCTGACCTGTGGCATCACAGCTTCTCTGCTAACCAACTCAAGTTAGCGACACACAACACAGCAGTCAGGATAATCTGTGTGCACCTGCCTTTGCAGCCTGCAGAGCAGAGACATCACTAGTTGTGAGCATGCATCCTCTGCCAGGAGTCACCTCTCCTCAGAGGGTGTGTCTCCCTCTTCCAACACACAGCCAAAGGGCAGGTCAACACTCCTCAAACGAGCCTAGCTGCTTGCATGATCATTCTCTAATCATTTCCACCCAAGACAGATTAGCACAGATGAGCTCCCTCAGCTTTTTCGGTTGTTCCGAGCCTGCTTGTTCTGACCAAAACAGGCCAGAGAACAATTGCAGCTGAGAAAGTGGGTATGAGAGGGCAGAATATTGCAAGAGATGTGGTAAATTCTTTTATGTGACCAGCACACCATTAATCAATGCCCAAGGACTTGTTCAAATTAAGCAGCTGCCAGATGTGCTCCTCCCTGTGTCATTTACAAAACTCCACATTCATGAGACTACCTGTGTACCAGATTTGATCACCTCCGTCTCTCTGTTCAAGTACTTTTGTATGCTGTGATCTCAGTTGGTTTTGGCATCAGTATCAAGAAAATAATTTCAGGCGCATGTTCTTGAAGAGACTGGCTTTTTACCTAACACTAAACAGCTTTATGTTGTAGAGCAAAAGGAAAGGGAAGCTACTGGAAGTATTGTAACTGCAAAGTGTCATTAACTTTCCATCTGGTAACCTCCTGGGAATTCCAGAGGTATCACAGCAGGCATGTTCATGTCCCACCTCCTACTTCATGTTTCTCATGACAGTCATCATCACCCTCTTAACTTTTTGGCCATAAGGATCACTTCAGCATAAATTGCAGGCTAAAGACCCTCACAGAGTATTTTCAGTCCTTAACTACAGAGCTGTGAGACAGCTTGTGGATGAATGTCCAGTTTTAATGACAAGATGAAATGATGGAGAAGCTGTTATTACTCTCAGAGGCAAGCTGTTCCTCTAAGTTCCAAGACCAGTTTCTGTAAGTAAGTGTCAGGAGAAGAGCTGCCAAAAAAAAATAATTAAACCTACATCAGTCATTTAATACACAGAAAAGAATTAAACTGCTGTGAGTCGTAAGCTCCTCCAGGTCTGACTGCTTCTGTTTCTGTACCAAGTATATTGCCAGATCCACTAAAGAAAGTGAGGATAAAACCAATGCATGTGCATGCATGTGCCCAGACATGCACAGGGCATGACAGCCACCTCGCTCAGATCTTTGAGCAAGATCGATTTCAACTATGCTAATTACCATCCTGGAAAAGAGATTAGATACAGATTTGTAACTGATAATAAAAAAAACCCCAAACATATATTAACACAAGACAAAACATGAGCATATTACAAGGGAATTATCTGAAACCTACCACTTATTTAATTTAATTTAATTTAAGTTCATTTCATTTCATCAAAACAAAACAGGTAGTCTGCTCATAAGCAAATGCTGACTGTTTTTACTGATATTATGTTACAATCAAGACATTACAGGCCCCTGTAATTGACAGCAAACCCGAGACCCAAATGTTCAAAGAATTAATGCTTTCACCTTATTCTAGATGGTTAAATTTAGTTTCAGTTGGCAATTTGGCCAGATCGAAAAAGAGCAGATGAACTCAGACATCAAATCTTTCCACTATACATATAATTTGTTAGCAAACTCCACATACTTTCCATACATTTACATTCACTGGCACTGAACCACCAAAAGGGTATGAACTCCTTTCCCCTTTTCCCCTGAAGCAACATTGTCTCCAACCCTTATTACCAAAACTGAAAATAGTTATACGACAACTAAGAGCAGTCACACATCTAAAACCAATATATTAGTCAACAACTGATTATATTAAAAATGTGATACTCATTTGAGAATATCCTTATAAAAAACCCTAAGAAATCCCATGACTTTTTATGAGTCTTTTAAGCTGTAAGCAATTTATAGCATAGAAACTGAGTCAGCTGCTATATAATCAAGGCTCCTCATGAGAAGTACAGCTTTGCAATGACTCAACATGCATTGTTCTCAACCTGCATGAGCCTGAAACACTGCAATCACTACCAAGAGCAGCTCACGGAGTCTTCCCACTAAAATCCACAGGAAGGTATTTTCACCTTCCCCTCCCAGTCAGAAATTGCTTTGTTAAAAAATGGAGTCTGCCTTCCTTTGCCACAGCTACTGCCTTCCTATTGGAATACAATTCCAACCTTTTGATATCTATGGGTAATCAAGTGCCTCCAGTATAACTGTGACACCTCCACACCTTTATTCTCTAAATCCCCAGTTTGCTGTCAGGCTATGGGGGCCCAGCCTAAAGTAGTCTTGATACCTCCACAGAAAGACTCCCACGGCCCTGAAATGCTGTTCTCTTCTTAACATGCTCAATGAGGTTGGCAGGAGAAACTACAGTCAAATCTAGCTTTCAGTTCTCCCTTCCTCCACATTCTGGTGTGTGTTGTCCCTTTGCCCACAAGTCCGGATCAGGAATGCTGGCAGGAAGGGATGTTGCTCATTGCTGCAGAAGCGAGACCTCCTCTGGAGGGAAGTGCAGAAACCCTCCTGTGCAAAGCCTTCCTTTTGCATTTGGAACAGACCTCGGTTTAAGGAAAGGCAAATTTTCCTATTCAAATGGGAAACAAGCAGAAAATGCAACACATATGAGTAAAAACTCAGGTGCCTGAGAGTTCCCATTCCCAGTAAATAATTATTACCTGCAGTAACAGGCAGTGCAGATACTGGTTTTTTCCCTGTTTCCCCTCACACCCCCTTTTTTTTCCCTTCTCTTTCTTCAATTATAGCATCAAAAGAAAACTAAGATCTTTTGGAGACATAAACGGAGCATTCCTGCTCTAGAATGGCATCAACATCTGGACACCTGGCAAAACTAGTTCAATACCTATTGTACCTATTTCTCAAGCCCCCTGACAGCAAGCATGAAGAGTCTTGCCTTTCTTCTTATTTACCAACAAGAATTAAAGCTGAAAGTGTTCAGAAGTCCATTTCAATGGGCTGTGTTCTGGTTACACTACAACAGATTGCTTTGATCTGGGGGGAGGAAGGAGGAGAGGAGCAGAGCACATCTTAAGTTCACAAAGCTAAAAGCCAAGATGCACAAAACTGAAGCATTCCAAAGTTAAAAATAATCGTCTTTAAACTGCAAGAGCAGAGCTGTAATTTTGAGCAGTACAGCATGACATCATGGTTTATGTGGGGCCAGCTCAATAAATCAAACTGTGCCTAATTAGAGATCATACTGCAAATCTACATTATGTGGACGAATAATTAAAACAGGACAGTCCATAACACAAGCCAGATATGTTTACTAAAATATGTTTTTCTCAAACTTTTATGTTCACTACTGCTCACAAAGCTTTCACATTTAGTAAATTATAGACCCCTAAGCTTTTATTTTAGGCTGACTTCACTTTCAAGGAATTCTTCAATTAACTTTACATTGCTTCAAGCTCTTCATCCAATGAGAAAACAATCTGTGGTTTCTTACTTCTTCCAGTGCCAATGGCTGCCCTCCATGTTTGACTTGCAGACTTACTGTCTTTTTAGAGCCAGGATCTGTTTGTCTAAAATCAGCCTAGTTGTCATAGTATTTTGACAAGTCCTCTATAAAAGGAGAACAAACCTTTGTCATAGGTTAACTGCTAAGAATAATGAAGGCTGTTTTCCCAATCTCAATAGATAAATGCCAAAATTAAGGAATATTTAGCAATACACCCAGAGCTGAAAGCCCTGACTACCTCAATTGCACTTCTTTCCTACCTACTCCAATTTTCCAATTTCTGTTTTTTTCAGTTGTTTTTCTAAAATGTGTGCTTTTTCTCAAATGTAAAAGCTATGACATGCTCAAACATTTGCAGCATAAAAAAACCCCCAGTGCTATCAAATATTACTATCTGTAGATGGTCAGGACGCCTCTAGAATTGTTGGAAATGCTGTGGAGACTGACTATCAGTTGCTGGGTAGATAATGTCAAATCAAGAGCCAAAGAGTTTAATAAAAAACATGAGCTGAACAAAAGGCACAGGATTCATTCCTAAACTGCACATTTTTCCTCGTAGAGCTTAAGAAATTTGTGTGCAATTTTTTAATCTTAGATTAAAAAATGGGAGAGTTGGCAGCTCTCCTTCCTTTTCCCTTCTCATATTTGGCTTGGTAAATGGACCAACATACAGGTGATTAGAAGAACTGTGATGACAATGACTGAGAAGCAGAATGTTTGACACTCTCAACAAAAAAGGACTATACAAAAATAAGAGATATGTCTATTAGTGCAGTTTTACGTTGTGCAAGTAATTTTTTTTCTGTAGAATGTTAAGCAAGCTCAGACATGGAGAAAGTATCATTCACTTCTTAAGACACAGATTTTTAGATTAAAAAATCCAGAGGGTTTTAAAGGAATCAAAGCACATTAAACATTAAATGCACAGCACAGCAATATTTATTTAGACATGACAAATGAGTCTCCCTCAACCACAGCCACCACGACCAGCATATCCTTAAATAGGAATGTACCTTTCAGATCTCCATTTCAATTCTTTGTTACAATAAATATGCATCAAACTTGTAAGTTTCTTTTTTAATTTAAGACTGTCTTTGTGGCCAGAAACATTATGACTGACCTCTGTTAACTGCAAGCATACAGAGCCATAGCCATTCCAATTCCCTTACATCCTCAGTGTGCAGCAACAGATTTCTCAGAAAAAAAAAACAACAAAACCCTGTAACTATTTGGACATACTTCTGAAAGCAACAGTGAAAATTAAGAAAGCAGCCTTCCCAAAGAAGTATCTATTTTTGAAATGTGTGCTTTTAAAACACAATGCTTATGGAATGAAGTACTTCAGTTCTCTTGTGTAAACTTGTACAGATTGTTTGCTATTGATCTTTTGAGTCATATTTTGGCAGTATACTGGTATCCTTGTAGAAAATATAAGTACTACAGAACAAGTGATGTAATCTACATCTATACTTAATTCATTTTTTTTCCTTTTCTTTTCAGCTAAATTTATATTTCAAAATAAATAATCTGAACCGCATACTTCATTTCTTCCCCACATTATGAGCTTTACGATATTGAAAACCTTCAGAGGAGACAACTTGTTTGTAGGAATATAGCTCCTTTAAGTCAAAGGACAGAACTCAGATCAAAGAAAGTTGTGTTTCTATCTGTACTAAAATGTAGGTCTATTAACTGTTTTCTTAACTGAATGACATAAAGTGACTCTATAAAACCAGTGCAAAACCTGATCTCAAGGAAGTGAAATCTAGTTTTTTTCACAGTGTATTGTTCTTTCCTCCCTGCCCCCAAGCTACTGTCCATTCAGAAAACAAAGCACAGAAGAGAAAAAAGAAAATTGCACTGTAGCAAGGCTATCCATATGGCCCAGGCTTGTGCTGTGTGTGCAGTATATATACATACACTGCATGCTGATGTGGCCCAAAGCAGGGGCACAATGTCCAGGTTTCTGGTCTTTTGTGGAGTGCATAACACTGCATGGCAGTTGGACAGAAGTGGAAAGAGCATATGGAGGTGGGTAGCTGGCAGAGTGAAACTAACGCAATACTCCTGATGGGTAATTAAAGCTTTACTCAGCCTCAAACTCTCCAATATGGTAATTCTTTAACCAACAAAAGAGATTGCCAGGAAAGGACAACAGTGAGTGGAAGTACATAAGCAAGAGCGTGCACAGGACACGGAGCACGAGTGCTTTCCCCCCTTCCTCCTCTCAGGTTTTTCCAACCGAGAACCACTACCTAAAGACTTGAATCTTTTCTAAGGCTGGTTACTCTAAAAGTAAGAACATGGTCAAGGCCAGTACAGAGAGAACAAGTATAGCAATCCCACCTTAGATCAATGTTTTTTTTACCTCTCTGAAACAGCGATTGATGCCAGCTTTCTCACACCTTTTCCTCACTCTCATGCCACCAGTGCCACTACCTCTCTACCCTACTGTCCTTGTCACACTGCTTCCCACCTTTTCCTCACTGGCACCTGGGATCCAGTTCCACAGGGAGCCATAAAGATAAGGACAAACACTATGCATCCATTTCTGGGTAACTACAAGCTTTGTCTCTAGAAATACAGCATCTCAAACTTTTAGTTCGAGAACATCTCTAATGGCTCTTCCGATAGAATGGAAGGAGCCTATTTAAGACTCCAGAAAAATTAAAATTAACACAGCTTGAAGTGACTTTATTAGAGGCTGAAACCCACGTAAAATCTGTTTGAATATTAAGCAAGAAATTTTTGCCTTACATTACACAAAGGATCAGACTACACGACTACAGAAGGTCCTTCTGACTAAGTTGTGACAATACATATGCTAGAGAATTTTAAAGATCAGGATTATTTCCCAGTATGAATTACACTACTTCTTGTTTTAGTTTTGGTCTTCTAAACCCAGATAAACCCCAAAGGAATATTAAGCACACAGCAGCCCAGAGCCTGCCTTTAGATACTGTCCAAATGACATACTTCTCTGACCAAGGAGATAGCAATACCTCTGTTTCCATTAATTCTCTATTAAGAATCACAGGATTCAAATTGTTGATTTCCAGCATTACCTCATGCTGGGCCTCTCACTGATTAATTAAAACTGTATACGTATAGGAAAAAGAACAAAAAAGCAGAACTGCAGTAGTTTGAACCAAGAGTGTCCCCGATAAAAGAAACGGACTGCTGTTCCCAACTCCTTTCCATAGGTTGATTGTGAATTGTAACCAGACAAGATCTCCTTTTTCAAGCTTCCAGAAACTGGCAAACATGTCTACTGCACAGGAAGTCATATTTATAGTTGCATTACTTTCCACAATAAACCAATTCTCCCATAATCAGAAGTTGTCTCTAAGCTTGCTAAATGAAAGATCTTTTCCCTTGAGCTTGCAGCCTTTTAACAGGAAGCTTCCAAATCCATATTAGTAATGGCTGCGGAGGGAAAAACACAGCTCAGTACAGCCCCCACATCATTATTACACAGTAAAGACACAGCAGGCTTTTTTATTTCAAGAAAGAAGAAACAACTCTGAAATCCTGGTGTTGCAACTTGTGTTAATTACCCTGTTGAATTACCATTTCATTTATAATGTGTGTTTACCTGACCTACCTTTTTACTATCTAGCTTTAAATTCTTCTTGGGTATAGACAGATGGAGGACTTCTACTGCATAAGCTTCAGTACATACTTGGGCAGGGCCTTTGAGCAGGCAGGTATTCCACAAGAAATCTGAAGCAGCACACTGCTTCATTAAAGGGAAATACACTTCAAACTTCTCCAAATTACTACAGGTGACAGTTAATAATTTGCTTGTACATTTTTACTATCATCCCATATAGAAAATTATTAAGAAGAACTCAAACATCTACTTGAAATTTTCAAACTCTCTTCCAGCAACTGTATCAGAGTATTTAAAAGGGCACAGCACTAGCTTTGGCCAAGAATTCCCCCTCCTCCCTTAAATACAGAGAAAAAGAATACAATTTTTTAAAGAAAGATAGAGACATTAATACTTTACCCAAGTAGAAATTCTTCAAAATCAAAAAGTCACTGCAAAAGTAATTCTTACCTAAAATTAGAAGAAAAGAGAGAGGAGAAGGTAAGAAAGATTAAGAATCATCCCTTGGAGCATTACACCTTCAAAATAGAAAGAATTCCCGAACAAATCTGAAGTAAACAAGTTACACCAGAACAAGAAATTGCAAGTTCTTTGAAATAGTAATTAACCTTACAAGGGAAACCACTACTAATATAAACAAATAAGTAATAAGGGAAACAATTTCACCAGAGGGAAACCTGTCTTGAAGCAGTGTGACAAGGGAATATAAAAACACTTTGCCTGAAGTGATGAGTCTCTAAAGAAAATTGGAGCAATTCTGTAGTAAGGATCATGGAGACACAAGCTTCAAATAGGTAATTTTCAAGGTTTCAAAGAGGAGGCTGGACCACAGAAATTCAGTAACTTTTAAATACAGGACTCAAATTTAAACTGAATGTAATCTCATACTGTTGTCACACATAAACAGGAGGATTTTGAAGGGTATCTACCAGACTAAATTGCTTTTATAATCATAGCTTTCCATGCCCAATGCTTGTTACTTATAAATAACTACAGCTAAAGTAAGTACAAGCATCATGGTGATTATTTCATTATATTAAATGGTAATCAGAAATGAGAAAAGATGAAAAATCAGAAACTTAAAATTTCATCAAAAGATGATGTTTTCAAAATTTTGCGTAAGAAGCATTCACACAGAATTGAAAACAGATCTAACATTCAGAATGTAAAAGAATTACTTTTAGATAAAAACTATTTCTCAAATCTGAAGTATTTTTTACTTTCATTGCTTGCATTTCTTAAATAGTTGCAAGTGAGCAGTAGTCCTCTTGTATTTATTCCAGTGGAAGAAAAGAAGTTCATAGTGTTGTAAGAAAGTTGTAACTAAAATAAATAGCAAAAACAGAAACATTTTTTATTTCAGATTTTAAGTCAACTATCTGCAAGTATCAGCATTTCAGACTGTCCTTATTTGTTCTTGTTTATTACACTGGTGCCCTTTGTGGCTTCTTGTATTTTAGCAACTGGAATATACACAGTAAAGCTAGCAACACAACAGAAGTTTAGCAAAGGCAGACATAATTTGATTTTAAAAAACCACCACAGAAAAGAGCAAGCAGCTTTACAAACAGTAGAACCCATGTGGTTTGGCTTCCCATGAATTTGTGTCTTACGGGGATTTGAAAAAATGTCAGTAGGTCCACAAGCTCGCACCAAGATGTTTCTCTACTACCTGGGAAGCCATTTGAATGAAATTTGCTGAAACTTATTATCATCAAAACCTGTTTCTCAGCTAGTCCATCCCCAACACTGGGAACGACTGTCTGAAAAACAGATAAAAGTCCTTCTGCCCTAGAACAACAGGTCAGTAACAGAAGTATCAGATCCAGTACTTTTACATAGATTCATTCTATTTTTACTAAGTGGCATTTAACTAAGAAAACAAACTCTCCTGATCTCTGAACCAGCTTCTAAATACTACAGCAGTGTTAAGTTTTATGACTTCTTGTTATCTTTTTCATGCATTTAGGGGACTCACTACAAGGGAAAAACCTTTATATGATATTAAACCAGATTCCCAGTCAGCACGTTCCAATGTGCACATTTACCTACACGGGGGGTTTAGTAAATTCAGAAACAGAAGGTATTTGTCATAGAGATCTAAAAGACAAATACACCACCTACGCCTCATCACCCGCACAACGCGAGTTTTTTTCCTACCTCTCCCAAAGAGATTTGGGAAATGGAAATTTCCAACGCTAGAGAAGTAGCAGAAAACAACATGTACAAATTAAGAATGTCACAGGGTTACGCTCAGGAAGCTTAAGAGGTTATCTCTGGAAACACCTTCTCAAATGGAAAAATGGTGGCAGCAGCAATCATGGGAGATGAGGGAAAATCAGGGCTATTTAAAACAAGACAAACTCACCAAATCCCAAGAGGAAATACAGAGAAAGAATGAAGGAAGATCTCTGATAGTAACGTTATGCACTTTTCTCATGTTGTTAAACCAAAGAGCAAGAGGGCACTGAGAAACCCTCTGAATTACCCTGTAACTATCTCCCTACAGGAGCTCAGACTAAGGGCTCCCACAGCCAGCCAGAGCCAGGCAGAAAAAGCTTTTCTAGGGTTTTAAGGGACAGGCAGGCCACCAACAAACCAGGAACAAAGGCTTTGCTCCTGAGAAACAACCAACAGAGGTAGAGTCTCAAAAGAAATGGAGGAAATCCCATCACAGAGGCACTGTCCAGGCCCTTCTCAAAAGCCAGAGGAGCCAAAAGAAAGGCTCTAGGCACAGACCTCTGCAGGGCTGTCCCACTGCATCACAAGCATGGACCACCTCTCTTTGAGTCGTGATGCCTTCATGGCACAACCTTTAAGCATCATACTTACCCCCTGAGATCATAATTTTCTTCTATTCCACTTGTACTACTTGGGGTGGGATTTTTGTTCATTTGGGCTTTTTTTGCACTTTTGTTGTGTTGTGGGTTTTTTTGTGTTTTTAAAATTTATTTTATTTTTTAACCCTGAGATTCCCCATATGCTTCTGGTATCTTGTAATATGAGACTGTTCAGCTGATGAATGGATACCAGGAACATCCAAAATCTGATAGCAGATTGGAAAATGCATTTCTATGCACTCTCCCTGGAAGATAAGGTGCAAACGCCCAAGTGAAATAGTTTGTTGCAGGCTTCCTATGGTCCTGGTACAACTAATGTACTAGCAAAGGCCACAGGAAGAAAGGCATACACAGCAAAAGTAAAATACTAAATCTTCATTGTTTTGGAGACTTCAAAGGACTTTTTCTGAATTGTAAAACTCTAATGTTGTCCTTTTGCATCCCCCTCTGCATGGTGATCTTTGGCCACACAGAAGACAATAACTACTGAAATACCAAGACGACCCTAGCAAGCATTTGAGAAAGGTACCTAACTGCACACAGAAACACGTGGTGGACGACCTTGGTGTTATCAGACAAGCTCTCTGGAGCTCAACAACACACCACAAACGCCAGCCAAAGAAAAGAATGTCCAAAAGGCACATTACTCCTTAGGTAAACCTAGATTTAAGTAGCCCAATAAATAAGACTGAGCTATAGTTATGGCCATTTAACCCGCTTAGTTATTTTGGCTTGCTACACTTGTTATCTGGCTACCTGAGCCAGGACACTGCTGCCAACATCTGTTTCCTGCCTCTTGGGTCCTTCCTCAATCAGAGCTTCCTCTGGATTTGTGGGCTTGCCTAAGCCAAGGAGCCAGACAGAGCTCGCTCTCTCTCTGTAGGTCTGTTTGCTGCTTTGAGCAGCAAGAGGCAACCACAGCCTGGTGAACTGGAGGGTGGTGACGTCCTGCCTCATAAACCTGCACAAGTGAAGGTACAAGTTTTACAGGACAGTTACTTGTTACACTTCTACTTCATTCAGTGCCTTTCAAGTTTGAACAAAAAGGCATTTTAAAGCCTTGTTTGATTAGCTTTCTCAGTGAAAGCGTGAAAGAAGAGGGGTTTAGACAAAAAGCAAAAAATCAGTTCTACAGCCAAGGCACTGGCTGTTTCACCAGAAGAAAACAAAAGCCAGAAATACCACTTCACTGCTCAAACTGAAAGACAGATTCTAGAAACACAGCTTACATAAAGGCACGTGTCAAACAATATGCTTGTTTTTTGCCTAAACACTGACTCACTGAATAAAATCTGTGTTACTCTTTTATGTAAACAATTCCTTTAAAAGCAGGAAAATTAAATACAGACAACATTAAGCTGAACATGAACTTTTGCCATCCCCATCCAGGCATCTGTGTAATTATAATCATTTACTCCATTAGCATATACTGCAATGTAGGTAAAAATGTGTTCACACTGCATTAGAGAATTTTGAGATATTTTAATGATATATTTACAGTAAGAATTTACTCGTCTGGTGCACCTTTTGAGATTAACAGATCATAGGATGTTTGTTTTCCTTGAAGATATGTTTGCAAAATGTAATCAAGGTGCACATAAAATTTTATCTCGGGCATCAGTATAGCCTTTATTAGAAGTAGTTGAGCCTTTAAGAACTAAGTTGGGTTGTTTTTTGGGGTTTTTTTTCTGGGTAATTATTCACTTCAACCATTCTTTTCTCTTAAGGCAATGTTATTTCCAAGAAATGTCACTTTTCCACTTATCAAGGTTGTTTACATTCTACACAAATGTTATGCTCTCAAGCTTTCATTTTTGAAAATGTCGAAAAGTAAAGGGGATGATGCTGTGCTTGTAAAAACATTCTTTATTAACAGAATGAGTCTCAAGGCATTTTAGGTTTCCCACAAGACATTTTTCTGTCTATCATTTTAGAACTTTTTCCCACACATTGTGTTCCTGATATAGGCTTTGGCAGGTTGCGAGATATGAGCTGGCTGGAAAATGATAGCCTGCTTTCAGCATATTCTGTACAGTTAAACGTTAAGCACTTTTTGCACAAGATAATTCAGACAGCAGCTCACACAGAGAAAAGGTGACAGTTTCAGCTGAGGAAAGCTGAAGTCCTGAGGGATGCCAAAGATTTTGTGACAGTTTTACAGAGAAAACAAAGGAATCTTGCAAAAATAATCAGCATTACTTGAAAATTCTACACTGACTTTATTCTGGTCTTCTCAGAGAGACTTGAGAACGTGTGACAGTTAAAGGACACACATACCCAAATAGCAGAACAAATATTGTCAGCAGGTACATTGAGCCAGCCCTCAATAAGGGAATGACCAAAGTTTCAAAGTGTATCACAGAACACACCCATGTTTTCGTATCAGTAAGATGTATTTCTCAAATGCTTCATTAAGGAACCAATAGGTGAACCAAATTTGATGGGAACTCTTGCACCTGCAGCTCAAGGAAGTTTCAAAAGCTGAAGACAGCAGCACAAACTTGCTGTTTGTATTTTGTAAGCTTTTATCCGTACAAATACACAAGAAGAAACAGGAGACTACTGACAGACAGCAACTGACTCACGGTCCTATTGCAAAGCTCACTAATGTCATAACACTATCGCTGTTAAACCCATGAACGTGAAAAAGACTTCAGCTGATAAAAATCAGAATTCATGCAAGGACAGAGAAAGTTTCTAAAGCTGTCTGGATCACAGATATCTAATGACACTTTTCATTTAGCCTTATGGTCAGCTATCTGCAAAAAGTGTATTTAATGTTTCATAAACAGAGTTTAAAACAAAAGTGCTTCTAATCAGATCTGGCAGGAAAGGGAGAAATGCATACATAGAATGAGGTAAGTGTGATCTTGCCGAGCTGAAGAACAGGGAATGGCAGAGCTTCAGGCCATGACTCACACAGACGCTAAACAGTAGAGAGCTGCAGATAATTCTCAGGTAAACTTTGCATGAGCCACTACGTCATCCTTCTCTACCCTTCCTGCATTAATCATGTCATTAGTAACCTGACGAAGCCCAAGAAGAATGTCTGATTTACAGGGAGCAGAGCAATGCTAACAGAACAAACACTTTGGCAGGTCAAAAAAGGAAAGACCAACCTAAATTTCATTTTAGTTTGAACCACACCCTAAAAGAACATGGAAACTAGGAAAAAGAAAAACCAAAAAAAGATATCTTCCCACCATGAGATTACACACTTTGTTAAAAGTTTTTGATGAAGCAGTTACTTCAGAGTACAAATACGAAGGATTTGCAAGAGTGCACGGATAAAAAACCAGCCCAAACATGTACCTAAACAAAGCAAAGGGGGCGGGGGGGAAACCCCCAAGCTTTCTTTTGAAGTTTGCACCACAGTTACGTAATTTCCATGTTAGTCTACATGTTTTTAAACATCTTTTAGAGTGTACAGTCGTGAACCAATTGTACAATGAGTACAAAGTGTGCTGTTAGGCAAGATTCATATCTCAGCCAGGTATCTTGGTTACTCCACTAAATAGAAAAAGGATAAGGGGAATCACTGGGACAAGAGAAAAATGGAAATTTTCAGAATTTCTTTTAAAAATTATTACTCAGTCCAAATTGATAGCAGTCACTTTGATAAATGTGCCTATAATCTACATTATTGTATGTGGCTATTTTACCTTAAACATCCTGTAAAAGTAATGGTCACTTGAAGGAAGGGCACATCACTTCCATTCACTTGGACGCAAATAAAAAACCCTGTAGATTACTTTGAAAGCAGTATGAAATTATCTTTAGTTTCTTCAAACAAACAAAATTATCACCCAAAACATGCAAGGTGTGCAGGTAGTAGCAGCAGCTGTGTAAAACTCAAGTCCCCAAAAGCCATTTCACAGTAGCAACGCCCAGAAGAGTACCCACAGAAAATGTGTGCTCAAATCTCTGTAAGTGTATGACAAACTCACTACTTATGATGGTATTTTGTTCAGTTTCTCATGGCTTCATCTGCTTCCAAGTCTTCCTAAGTAGACTGTCTATTTTCTTGATGCTTCCTTCCCATTGAACACTCCTTCTTCTCTCGCTTTCCTCTCATTTTATCTTAGCGACAATCCTGTGAACTGCCACATTAATTTCTTAGCTTCATGACTCTGAACCACAGGGTTGCAGGTCTACTTTTGTTCCTACTCATTATTAATGGTATCCTTTTTGCAATATTAAAAGTAGTGTACAAAATATAACCAACTGTACAGCTAAAATGGTAGCACAATGTATCAAAATATTAGGGAATGCAAAATAACAAAGAAAATGCACTTCTCACACCAGTTTGGAAAACTTCTCCATCATGCCATGACAGTAGGCCTAAGTCTCTTAATTAAAATTTAAAACAAGATGTTTTGAAGATTTTCTAAACTTACTTAAGTGGCATGTTCCTTTCCTAGCTTCTTGCTTTAAAGCCAACAGTAACTTGAGAGAAGCAAAAAAATTTTTTGTCCCTGGTAGTTGTTCAATGTCATGTACTAGAAAACACTGATAACCCCAAATCTGAAATAGGCAGTAATCTGCCTTACAACTATCCCCTTTGTCATCAGTCTTTCTGAAGGTGAGGTAAAGACTATGCAGGTGACAGTGAAACAACTCTCAGAAGAGTGTCTACATTGATAAACAGGGTTTGCCAGAAAACAGTAGATGTTTGTGCTTCATTCAGCAAAAGTACTAAGGACAGTTTCACAACTTAGGTTTATTTTGGGAGGAGTGGGGGTATCTGGCTTGTTTTTTTTAGTTTAAGACCTGAAACCAAAGAAAAGATTTAGAGATACAATGCCAACAGCTTAATGAATATTCTGTAGTGTATATGAGCACCCTGGGGAAAACCTGCACTCAGACAAACAACAGATTCCATCTTCCCCTGCCCTAAGGAATATAAACCAGGCTCACAGTTTACACCTAATTCAATAGTGGCTTTCAAAATAAACATATTTCAGACATATCTAGCAAATACTCCTCTTCCCACTCTGCATCCAAAACTTTCTCTTGGAAACAAAAGGCCTCTTCCTTGACAAAGATTTCAAGGGTATCTTCCAAATCTGCCAACAACTTGCATTACATAGTACACCTAAAAATTTTAAACTGACCTTTGTCCCCTCTGAGAAAGCTGTCTGTTCCAAATGGCCCACACACGCTCAGTGGAAAGCCAAAGCTCACAGAGACTCTTTCAAATACATTAGGTATCTGTCCCATGGGGAGAGCCTGTGCGTGCCTCCACGCACAAACGAAAGGGTGAGAAGAGCTTTCCGCAGAGTTGAATATCCCACGGCACATATCTGGGTCCTTAGAGGCCTTTCCTATACCTTCCTCTGTGGCACTGCTTCCTTTTCCAGTACAGGCTGCAGAAAGGCAAGGAGGAGGAACACTCACAGCCCACGAAGGCTGCACACCTAGTGAAGTGAGACTGGAAGCTGCACTTTCCCAAAGGGAACGTGCAATGGAGCTTGGCTATTATATGGCTATTATACACCCCATGCAAACGCACAGAGTGTTCTGGTGGTGGGAACTGAATTTTATTCCTTCTGCCAACTTAAAAATCTATCCCTAGTGAAGAAAAACAAAACCAAAGAAACAAAACAGACAATGGCTACAGAGACTCCAGAGGAATGTAATGACTATAACAAAAGGCAACAGCAGTAGTGTGACAAGGGTTTATTAATGGGTCAAAAAACAAGCTCAAATGACTCAGACACAGAATCAAATCCCAGTAGGATTTCCTTAAATCTCCTTCAGAGACTGCAGGCCTTCATGCAGTTTGTATTCAAATTCTCCTGGGATCAGTAAAAAGAAGGCTCTATCTGGTCTTTCACCTCTCAATCAGAAGGATGCCTTACCAAAACAGGGCAGCATCACTATCCCCTTCAGCAGAGCAGAAACAACAAGGTTTTCTTGTAGCGATTATAAGAATTCCATAAGAAAATGCTGGTCAAGAGAGTTTGCACAACTGCTACTCAAAGAGCACATAAACAGACTCTAAGTGTGGAGAGAGGTGACAACAGCAGAGTGATTTAGCTATTTTATCCCATTCATTCAAGGAGGGCATGTTTAACCACCCTAAACTACAACCTTGCTCTTTGGAAACACCACCTACCCTTGCCACTATCAGGACTTTCACGCACCCTATGAATACTTTAATATTTCCTCTTGGTTATTAATGCATATGTAGGTGTCATTCCAAGCATGCAAGAGAGAGCAGGGTGTTGTGATTCCGAGCATTTCTATGTTTCACAGGTAACTACTCACAAAACTGGCACCTTTAACTCATCCATGCCAGGCCTTATCTCAATTATCCATCTTAAAATGCTCAGTAGCACAAAGGTTAAAACATGAATTGAACAAAAAATCTCAATTCCTTGGATTTTAAAAAACGCCTCCAAATCAATTCAGAAATCCTACTCTTTTCACCAACAAATCCACAGATTTTTAAACAGAGCTTTCTAAGCAGTAAGACAATATATTCCTTGATGTCCTGTGTACGCCATGGAAGAGCCTTTGATGGGGACAATCACAACAGCCTGGTTCTAGTTTCTTTCAGAATACCAAGACAAGTGCCAAATTCTTCTATACATTTGATGAGGAGGTAAATGCTTCAACTGGATGTCTAAACATGCAGGAGAAAGATCAGAATACACTGAGATCAAAAAGGGACAGTCACAGAGCTGACTTGAATTATGAACTGAACAGAAACAAAATCCACCACATTTATTGGTCAAAACCAACCCAATATACTTTGAAGAAAAATAAACAAAAAAACCTTAAATAACACATTTTTTACATCACTGTAAAAAAGCAAGTTAGTTAAGTTCCTTGTGGTAGATCTCCTAAAAAAGCCAAGGAGACAGACTGGTGGATTGACATCATTTCTCGTATCTTGCATCACTAGATGATTTAGTAAGGTGAATATTTACACTGCATCTCACAAAATTTTTTTTGTTTTAACCAACAATTAGTAAAACAGGATTCTAGTTTCATCTCCCTCCTGTGTCTGAATCAGTAACTGTTTGATAATTACAAAAACTTTCTCCAAAGGTTAGCCCTTTTGACTCTAGAGAATGAATTCCCTGCTTCACTATCAAAAATTCAGAATTTAAACAAGAAAGCCACTACGGATCCAAAATTTTGTCCCCGTAGCATTTAAAAGCAAAGATAAGTAAAATGTAAGTGACAACACAGGGCGTCTGTAGTTTTAAAAACTCAAACATGTTTGTTTTGTTAAGAGGTGTTATTGCAGCCTTTCTGATATTTGTTATCTTATTAAAATAGCCACTAGAAAAGTGATCAAAAGGCACATTACCTTAAAAAGTTTGAGGAAGACTATCGTGGGAATACTTGAGATTACCTGACATTGACATGGAGACAATTCATGACATGCAGAAAGCAGTGGGAAATCAACATAGCTAAGGAGAACTTCAGAAGTCTGAGGGTTCAAGAAAGAGTTATCCAGAGCACATGAGCTAACCCAGACTAACTGGTGCCTTCTCCCCCTACTCTGTCATTACCCATCAGTAATAGATGGTTTAATACTAGAAATGTATTATGTGGTTTTTCACTCTTGGCAATAACTTCCAGAAACAGCAGACAAATCCAAAATATAATCCAGTTTGAAACAACTGTGCATGTATATTAAACGAGTTGCTACCAGCAAATAACAAAAAAAATGCCTTCCTGAATCCAAATAATCCCATTTTCCTTCCCTTTCTTTTCTGTTACATCCTTGGATCATCTTCTAAAAACATAGATCACATTTGTTTCATTCCTCAGCACGTAGCAGGGCTGAGTTCAGTTGCGCTCAGGTCTTCCCTCCACTGGCCTGCCTTTATCTCCTGATGCACCTCACCTGAGGTCCTAGCTCACACCTCTATAAAAAAGCCCAACCTTTATTATCATACCATTTAGCATCCCCATGATCCCTGGCCGTGAGCTACACTTTTCAAAGGGCCCTTCAAGATCAGTGACCCAGCTTCACGAACAGGTGAATTTCCAAAGAGGAAATTACTACATAAGTTCCAGCAGCTAGAATTTGTTCACTCCCTACGAACATAAATGAATACATTTTAAACTATAGAAGAATACAGGAAAAAAAAGTACAGAAGAAACAAGTTTTTAAATAAAACAAAGATCAGAGGCTAAATAGCAGTGCTTTAGTTTAATATTCCTACAGGCATCTGCTAGACTTCATTAAAGTTAATCATATTATGCATGTGCAACTTCTTAAATGGTAGAATCTTTACTGGAGCTAGTCTAACTCTTAATAAATTATTTTATAAAAATTTATCAAGCTAATGTTGAAATAGGGACCTCTGCAATATAAAGAAATCTCTCAAGCAATATTTACATATGCTTGTTAAAAAAAAATAATCCTTTACGTTTGATTTTTATTACAGATTCATATTATAAGAGGCACAATTCTGGAGACAACTAAGAGGAAATTTAGGGGAAAAATCCCTAACTATCAGTGGAAGAGCTCTGATCTGGTAGGAATTATTTTTATTTGCATGCTTTTATGTGGGTACTACTGAAAAAAATAAATAAAATATACGCTTTCTCATGTCTGAACTTTTCAGTACGATGAAAATAATGGGAACCTGTACATATAGGACACTATTTGCAGATAACTTGGCAGATTGACTAGTAAAAAATATTAGATCTTTCAAAAGCCAATTCTTTTACATTCTAAGTTAGAGAATGCATTAGAGGAAAAATGAGATTTTGTTCTGCTTACTAAGGAACTCGGTTGATTAAATCAGTGAAAAGCTCATTAGATATCAGATCAGTCTTTGAGTGTAAAGTAAATGGGAAAATGTAAGTAGATTTGTATTCCTCCTTAACTACTTTTTCAAGTCAAAGATACCCCTTAAAATAGTAGAGAAAATATCAAAAATTGTGTGAAGCCTCCATATGTTTAAAAAGCAGGTTCATATAGCCAGGAAAACATTATATTAAATACATACAATGGTTACCTCAACTACTTTTGCCATTTGTACACTAAAGGTACACTAAAGCAACAAGCAATGTTTTTTCTGGACTGAAATGATATTTCTGTAAACATACACTGGAATTCCACCGTTTCATTTAAATTAATATGGATCTTATGGTAAATGGCCCTGGGAGAAAGCACATTTCTGATGTCTTTGCATGAAACACATACCTTCCCGAAACACTTCCTGTCTTGCACCCGTTTTTGGATATTATCACTGTTGTCTGACAAGAATGAGGTCAGCTAGGATTTGTAGCGATACTTTACAGCAGCTGTCCGGCATTTCTTTGAAACTCCACAAGCCTTTAACTCCTTAACTGCCTCACCAAAACAGACATTGCAGTCTTGCAGGAACACTGGAAGAATAATGACTTTTCAGGGTGCTGAACAGTCTCAAAGGGCTTAACAGAGGGAAGTAAAAGACTGAGCTTTTCAGGTGAGCAAAAATGAGCAAGATCATGAAGAGGGCATGCAATGAGAACTTGAGAAGTGTTACCACCTTTGTGGCAGCCAGGCCAAATCAGGGATGGGGAGACAAGACAACATGATATATGCAGAAAAAAGAGACACATTGTGCTTGAAAAACAGCAGAGAGACACCCAGGTTTAAAATAGTCACGTTTATCAGCATTCTCCCACAGAGACCCACTTGGCTGACTCTCAGCAAATAAAACTGTCCATTTGCTCAGTAGGACCAATAAAACTGCACTAAAATTGTATAAGCAGCAAAGAGTACTCTGATCTTGCACAGAGCTTAGTTATAGGATGACACAACAAACTTCCATCCCCAATACCCTCACAAAACTTCCTGGTGTTTTAAAACTAGCTGTCTCAGGTCAGGCTGACAGTCTCAAAAGAAACCTTTTAAAGTCATTTAGGAAGCAGCATTCACACAATCACTAGCATGAGCTCAGTGCATGAATGAATCTTTCAGGAGCAAAAATTTGATCTGTATCAATCATGGCCATATTTCCATTAAACAAGCCAAAATCTGCACCTGTGTTATACTGGCTGTGGGAGGGCAGACAGAGCCACAAAGATGCAGGTTAATGGTACCTGGCACACAAGCTTTACTTGTATAAAAGTTAATGTGTTTAATTATTTTTAAGTTCCACTCCTGGTGTAAATTTACTGGCGATCAGTTTACTGAATTGCACTGGCCAGGGTTTCCCTTTGAGCAGCTTTAAGACGATACAAACTTACTTACATCATCAAACACGAGTTTCTTTGCTTTGTTGCTTTTCGACACATTGTGTAAGAACTGTAGAGGAGACAAGAAGAGTTCTACGCCACACCACAATCTCTCCAATTCAGGCACCAGAAAAGGCTCTGAGAGAACAGCAACTAGGAGTGCAGAATACATTTTAAAAATTCTCAGCTATGAGACTGGTGAGAGACTGTGATCATGCAGCACAAATAACCTGATAAGAGTGATATCCACAGCTTCTTACTTTCCTTTTTCACTGTGTGTTTACAGGTGTTGCACACATCTTCCCCCTTTATGTACAGTGATCCTAGTTTGCGTCTTCTTCCAAGAATACTGTGATGACTTTGTGATTTAAACCATAATTTAGTTACAATATTAAGGTTGGCATGGTTTTAAAAGACCAGCATTCCTCCTTAGGCTCCATACTGCTCACACTTCGCAGTGTTTTGGCAGCAAGCAACTTGGCTTATCTGTTATCAGACTGTGTAACACTTCAGAATGCACAACAGATCTAAGAAAGCATTTACGAACTCAGCTTGGGGGAAGAAAAAGATTTAAAAGCAAATCTCTCACAAAACTGATTCCGTGTTACAAAAGTCTCTGTATGCCTTTGGCAGCTTCTGTTGCCACCTGAGGCAGGGCGTATCCACATGTAATGTATGTTATACATGTGCGTGCAGGTCTGCAGGACAACCTCTGTGCTTCCTTCCAAATGGCAACTTTTCAAGAAGCAGCTGCCACTGTGCACCTCATTGTGTACAGTAGCTCAAGCTAAAAGCTGAGAAGCAAGTCAACACACAAGAAATTAGCTCAGCAAACCAAGCAAAACACGAAGAATGAAAAAGTAAGCAATTTCCAGTCGCTTCACCCGGCTCATGAATCAAATGAACAAATGCTCATGAAGCAAATAACATTCAAATGAATGTTCCTTGTCCTATCACAACAGTTCCTGATGAACTGAGTTACAATGATTAGAGTAAATATGTATTTAATGTTATTATACATTATTAAAAGATAAAATAGAGGCAACCAATTAAATTATAGTAGACCAGAAATATTTTGGGGTTTGAAACAATTGCAAAAGCTCACATGTTCCTGTAGACTCATACAACAATTCAAATTAGTTTGTCTTGGGCACCTAACTGTCCAAATACAAGCAACGTGTTCTTTAGGGACAAATTATCTTGATGAAATGGGGACAAACTGCCCAATCTTACAGGCAGGTTACATGATTAATTTTAGCTTTTACTTACTGATGAATCATTGACTTCATCTTAGTCTAGCTTTAAGTGCCTATAATTGGCCTTTCCGTAAGCCTATTGTGAGGCTTATGCACAAGTACCTTAGTGTTAAAGGGGAGAGGGGTGGAAGAGAGGAAGACATGGGAAACCAGTTAGGAAGACTTTGTGTGAAAACCCAGTCTGAGACACACAAAAGAAAATGCAGTAAAAGAAACTCTAGGAGCTCCAGCTGCTTCACCTGATACATGCAGGTTGATTTTAAAATGTTCACAGCAGCCTTCAGCAAAGTATCACCTATCCTAAAAGACTTGTAGTTTGAGGCATGTGAATGTTCACTGGTTCACTCAGTCGAACAAAAGCAGACAGGATCAAGAAGGAAGCCTGAATCATTTTGCCAAAGCTAACAGGAAAGCAACCCCTGACAGTTTTGGTACAGATTCTGCTCCGGAAATATAAGAACCAGGAAATATAAATAAGGAAAAAAAAATTCACAAAGTCTTATGAGGACTGCAAAATAATTTCCATGGGAATGCAGAGGAAGTCTCATCCCTTGTGATACCTTAAACTAGATGGAAAAAAAATAGTGGAAAGTAACCCAAGGAAAAAGCTAGTACTGGCAAGTAGGCAGGCTATATGGAATACATATTTTTCTTGCATCTCTGACTTCTATTAACATTTTTGTGGCTCTTGAGGCAGCAAGGTAGGAGCTTTGGTTTATACTCCATAAACACAAGCCAAAAGCCTCCCACAGTTCCATTTGGTAACTTCAGCTTAACATGCTCAAATATACACAGACTTCTGACAATGATTCAAGTTCCCACTCAAACATAAACTATGCCAAAAAACACCCAAGATTATTTCAGCTAATAAACACTTGGTTAAAAAACATGTCAAATCAACTTGGTCTTTACATCAATTTAAAAGCCTCTTACCACAATCATTGCCTGAACCACAGTGTGCTGCAGGAAGTACCAAAAGAAAAAGATGATTGATAACATTCTCACAGTGTTCCTCTGACTGTCATCACTTCTGTGGCTGCACAAAGCTTAGGATCCTGCAGTTGGAAAAGGGATTCTCCTGCACTGGGCTTGTATTGTGAAAATCATTTTAAGGATGCCAACATCCTGACTCCTGAAGACTAGGATTTGGGACAAATACTGTACCAAAATTTAGTTCTTAAAACTAAATAGATCAAAACTAAATAGTTCTTGTCCAAGAGGCTTTTCCAATGTAAGTAACATCTCTAATAGACCATTCTTATGAGCAATTACAGAAAAGTAAGGCAAATTTCCACCAGACAGAAGAAAGAAACACAGCAGAAACGCGCATCAGGTAAAACATGGATTGGAAAACCATCCCCAGTAGCAATTATAGCAGCTAAAAGCTGCTTTTCCTCATCAGGACTGAGGCACGTTTGAGAGGCTATACTGAAGTGTACCCGTTTCGGTACGAGTAAGCCTTTTCCTTCACAACTACCATTCTGAAGCTAACCATGGACAAATAAATATTAAATTTGCTCAAAACACTTGAGACAAAAGTTCTTAGACAACCCAGTTCAACAGAAAACACAAGTATCCAAACACAATGTCCTGTTTCCATATGCATTTTCTCCTACAGAATGGTGACATGAACTAAAATTTAATTCCCACTGAGAGATCTGTTGACTACTCATGGAAAAATGAATCACTCTTCTCAATGGAAATAACAACTCGTGACAGCAGTTAACTTCTGGTGTATAAAGTGATTGCATGGGCAAAGTTAGCCCGACTCCCTACTGTACATAAATAGTGGATTGATAGAAAAGCTATTTTACTACCTAGCTTTAAAAGGTACTGGAGAATTAATAGTCTAGAGTCTCACCTGTGCTACAGGAAAAATGCACCAGGAAAGGCAGAGGCTGATCTAGTTCAACAACCTTTCTGACAGTGGCCAAAAGCAGATGATTGCACAAAGACAGCAGTGGGAGTGATCCTTCTCCTAGCATGCCCTCAGCTGTCACTTAAGGATTTAAGCTGCCTTCAGAACATCCTGCTAAACTACCACAACCAAACTGTTCCTCTGTGAATCTCCTCAGTGAATGCACTGACACCTCTGGCCTCAGCTGTATCCTCTGGCACTCACCTCAGTGGTTTAGCTAAATGTTGTACATCAAAGTACTCCACTTTGTTTCAGTTCTGTGATCCACTGAGTGTCCCCCATCATCATGCTATGAGCAAATAACTATTTCTATTTACTTCATGTGTGCTGCTCAGGATATCTGAGTCCTAAATCCCATGCGTCTTACACATTTTCTTTCCCATTTGAGCAGTCATGGTCTGCTTGTCCTACGACATAAGAGCATAGGTAGTCTGGTGCTACTTTACATTTTATGAAGATAGGGAATTGACTGCATCCCATACCCAAAATATGCTTCCACAAAGGCATTATGATGCCTTCTGGTTTAGTTTACCTGCTGTATTAAAGCGCTCTGTTTTCTGAGCAGTGCTAGAGACTAAGATGAAGTACTCCCAGAACAATGACAAGGGATCCCCCACAAGACCTCTTTGCTGAGTATCAGTTCCTAATAACTGCCTCAGGACTTTTTCTTAGAGATAGAAGTAACTAATTAAATAGGTTGATAAGCCACCTATTTTCATAATTTTCCTGCTACAATTCTGACACTAATTCTTCAGCAAAACAAACTCTGGTATGTTGCACTGAACAAGAAGCTCAAGTGTGAAAACCTTCCTGCACAAACACTTATATTAAGAGATCTGATTCTGGACACGGAATCATCCTTTTTTTATAATGTGTCATGGTCTCAGCCCTTAAAATTTTCCCTCACAGTGGAGTGTGTTTGCATACATGTATGCTTAGATAGTTTTAGAGACAGGTAATTTTATATATGTAAACACATATAAACCTTATTTGTGTCCCACAGTAGGGCACAGAGTTATTCACAGCCTTCCAGATGCTCTGTCCAGTTCACCCTGCGTGCACAGCTTCCCTAAGACAAAGATGACACTCCAACATCGGTGGCAGGGCCACTTCCCCAAAACTGTCATCCATGTTTTGTCAAGGGCTTCTTTCCTCCCTCCCTTCTGCCCCTTCATCCTCCCAGGCCATCCTGCTGTCCCCAGTGCCAAGGTCAGCAGGTGCAGAGGTGCTCTGTGCTCCACAGCACAGCAGCAAACCCGGAGGCAGCCGGGGCGAGGAGCACAGGAGCACTGCAGGGACACGCGGGACCCCTCGGAGCAGTGCTGGCAAACATCACTGCTGCAGCAGCTGGACCGTGGCCAAACCCTGCCTTTGCTGGACCTGCCAGGCCAGGGAGCAGATGACCAGAGCCCATGCCTGACCATGCAGCTGCAAATTCAACAAAGCTGTGCCTTACAAGTATCGCACAGGCCCTTTGGGAAGGCAGCCTTAAATCTCCGCAGGGTTACGTCTAGCACAGGTGGCCTGTATAGCTTCACAGGATACTGGTCTTAATATTTTTTTCAAAGCTTCCTCACTACATTTATTACTGTAGTAGTGACTAAGCCTCCAAACTATTTTTACAGGCCCTGAACAATAGTAATCATTTAGGATCAAGTTCTGCTTGCTAAACTGAATTGTATCTAGTCTACATTATTAAAGCCCCACATCTCTGACACACTCTGTTGATCACAGAACATAAAGGATATCAGTTGGGATGTCACTGGCTTAACAGACATTTGAAGAACACCACAAGAACAAGAATTTGCTAAAAGGCTTCCTCATTGTTCAGATCCCAAAGAAACGCAGTGCATTGCAATATCCCCTTAGCAACAACTTTGTTTTGAAAGGCACAATGCAGATGCAGTAAGGTAATCAGGTTTCTGAATGATCACTCTTGTTAATTTTTTTAAGTGGCATTTAGGAACCCTGTCTAGGACCTAGCAGGACATTAAGAAGTTGTATACATCATGTTCAAATAAAGCGAAACTAAATCTAGAATATACATTTGCAAAAGGCTACTTCCATTTCAGCCAAAAAAGACTGGATTTTACTTAACTCATAGGAGAGCAACTTATTCAAATTTAATTCTATTTCCTGAAACAAGAAGCCCTACTATTTACTGTTGAAGCCTTTGCCTGTCACCACATACATTTTAAAGAAATCACTGGTGTTAAAGAGATGGGTACATTTCAGCTGTACAGCTCTAATTTGCACGAAGCTGAAACTGTGACCTAAACAATCTCACTATGTAAATGCTCTGAGGATAAACCTACATAGTTTGTCTTAAGCTCATGCAAAAAAAGAGAAGAATGATGAACAGTATTCCTGACATTATTAAGGCCAGGGTTAAAAGCCACAATTATGTAATATTTATCATACATATACATTTCTTCCATATTTTTTCCTTCAATTCTAACCCTAAAAACCAAAATGGACAGTCAGTTTTACTTCTCAGTTATGAATATACCTTCCCCTCTCTTATCCCAGTAAATTCTATGGTTTGGTGGTTGTAATGGAGGGTTTTTTGTGGTGGCAGTGGTGGTTCTCTGGTGGGGTTTTTTCTGGTTCATGTTGGGGGGTTTTGTGTGTATGTGTTGGGGTTTTTTTCTCATTTTCTTCATTTTTAAGGCTGTATGGCAAGAAAATGACTAAACCTTAAATTAAACATCTTCCTGTCTCTACATTTATTTCCTTAATTAATAAATATGCTTGTGTTAACAAGAGACCTTTAACATGCTACATTTTGAGACTGTCCAGACTATACTTAAAGGAAAATACATGTACTCAGAGTTATAGGAGCAGTAGAAGTCACAAAATACCGTCCCTAACCCTGTAATCCAATCTTGCACGTGTAGCCCCACAGACTTTATTGGGCCTATCAGCACAAAGAAAGCTTGCAGAATCCCACCATGTGCACTGCATATTTGGTTTTAAATGATACACGACAGATTCTCTGGCCTTTGATTTAAAAGCCTTACCTTTATTTTACCTCTGGACATTTAACTTAAATTTTGGTGTCAGAGAATTAATGTGATCTGTGATTGTTCCTCAAATAGAACTGCTTGCACATACAGGAACATTTAGCTACTCAAGGCTGTGCATCATCTTAAGGTAAATCCATTCTACTGTTAACACTTTTTAAATACTTATTCACTCAAACAGAACTGATTTGAACAGAGTACTAAGAAAAACTATCCTCTTAGAGAAAGAACGTAAATACTATTAATGCATGGGAACATATGATCACTACATGCACACACCTGCTGTGCACTGAAATGACTCCTTTACAACCACCCAGTAATCAAAAGGGGGAAGGGGTGTCCACTTTGGAATTTATCTTTTTTTTTCCACACTAAGCAAATGTTCACAGACAAACTTACAAGTCAGAAGTTTGACCAGGCAGTATCTTTTCCATATATATATATATATATATACACACTATATCTATAGGAGAGGTGTCTGTACCTTCAGATGATGAGGTGCACAGCTACTGTCAGAAGTGGCATTAACTCGCTGGCTTATTGTATAACAAATTAGCATTGTTTATGTGCAGAAGAGGCATGGTGCTCTCAGGAGCTAAACATTAGCTTCTGCTAAAATAATTTTGGCGAAGCCCTGCTAAGCAGCAAGCTAAGGAAGCTGTCTGTGCTTGCAGGATATGACTCATTGCTTCGTTAGGAAGGACTTGCATGTTAAATGCAAACATTTGGAGTCACCTGTTCATGCCCTCCTCAACACACCTAAAAAACTGTAGACTTGTCCTCAGCTTCCAGGAAAACACCAGTAGGAATGTAATATATTTGCCATCAAGACCAAAAAAGCAATTTCAACAGGGCTCTCCTGGCAGATCACCCCATTTATGATAACTGCTGCTCAGGGAGCAGTTCCTTCCCCGATGTTCTCATTACTTGCAGGGCTGAACACAGGCATTAGAAGGGTCCCTACTGTGTCCTTCGGGTTCCACCTTGCTTCCGCCTAGTCCCACAGTTTGTCACTGGCCATCAGAGGCAGGTGGACAAGCTTTCTGCACGTCTCCAGCACCAACACACATGTAACAAAGCTGCACCAAAATGTAGGACAACTGGTGCCAAGCAGTTAAGCTGGTCAATACAAAGATTCTGCTTTCATTTTAAGTACCATTCTTCCAAAAGAATAAACAGGTGTTTCAAGTGGTCTTTTCAGAGAGGCCTTTAGAGGTGTGGGGATGGGGAAGAAGGCATCCAGATCCTGGTGTTCCCTTAGGACCTCTCTGAACATCAGACTCTTGCAAAATATTCACAGATGCTCGCATTTAAATCTGCAAAATCCATTTCCTCCACTCTCGCTAGCCACTGGGCTAGCAGCTGGCCAGAGACACATTCTATTTGAACAAGTGGAAAAACAAAGAGAGGAACAAACAACAGTATGTGCTCTACGCCACCTCTCAAGCCTTTCTCCCAAGGACTCAGCTACAGTATCATCAAAACCAGGATGAAGTCACAGCTGCAGCCACAAATCAATGCTTTTGCCTTTACATGTGAACCTCATGTGGCAAAACTGTGGGGTCCTTATGCAGCAATGAAAGGAATATATGGGTTTTCTCTACCTGCCCTATGCCAAAACACAGATGATGGCCTCAAGACCAAACTTCCAACACGGGGGAAAAAAAAGAAGAAAGCACAGCTAGTGACAGAGAAGAGGGACATTTACCTGGCTCACTGACCTCCATCCTACTTCCTTTGGACTGGGAGGAGGCATTTTAACCTCACTGCTTACAAGAAACTTCCTATTAGAAAGCTGAGGTTTCCAGTATGTTTTTATTGCATTTTCCAAAGCTGCGTCATCAGAGCAGGGCCTATTCCTATGGGAATACTGTAAGGCGTTATAATAAATAATATGGAATGTCATGGCTAGTAAAACATGTAATGTGAAAACATACAAAAATTAATTTCACTGTGTACAGTTACTTTTAAAATTCTGTGCTTTTCACATTTTCCTGGCAGACACATATAGCCACAGTCACTAATTAATATGAACAATATTAAAAAATATAAGCCACAATTGTAATTTTACTTTCATTTATTTAAGGCAATAATAAATTTTAATGAAAAAAAAATCTTTAAAAACTAAAAACAAACTACAAAGCTGACTTGAGAATCTACAAGGAAGCTCACATTTCCTGTGTGTTCATTTGTGTGGAGGTGAAAATGCACTAGATAATTTAAAATATCCTGCTGCCATAACATCAACAGGTAGAACTAGAGGTTAACAAGAACAAAACAAAAGAATAAAAGGAGACAAAGAAAACTAAGGAAAAAGACTCCAAAACAACAAACAGCAGAAATACACAACACTGATTTCCACTTGCACCAAAGTCTAGAAATTAATGTCTTCAAAATTTCTCAGGAGCACCTTGTGACCCCAGGGCACTCTTACCAAAACCCTGCAACTGGTCCTCATGCATCATGGCAAGAGTCCTATGGCAGCATACATGGAGTTGGATAAGCAGGATACAGGGCAGTGCCAGTCAGCACTCCTGGCTCAGAGGTGAGGAGGGAGCTCCTGCCATTCATCCCTTCCCCTCACCAAAACCCCAAACCTAAACCCTCTATTCCACAGACAATAAGGTCTAATTTGCATAGGAAAGTGAGCAGATTTGAGATCTGAGGGAGATATTATTTTCATTAAACTCCTGGGAAAAATATTTTGGATATTTATCCAAATTTTCCTCTTGAATATTAAATATGGAGGACGTGAACATGGGGACAAGTTGAGGAATCTTCCATGGCCATGCATGTGTTGTAATTTTGTAGCTGCAGCTGGAAGAGGAAAATGCCAGAGCCAATTTTTTGCACTACTAAGGATTATCCCCGTCAGACAAAAAGATGTTAGCCTGCTGTTACACACTGAGGTATTGCCATGAATGAGAAAAGCAAGCAAGGAGAAAATAAAACAGTATGACACTAGTTTTGTATTATAGACTACAAAGAAAAACTCAGTATTTCTCCAAAGTGTCAAATCACAGAATGTAAAGAAGACCAAAACTTTAGGATATACAAAGAAAATCCAATCCACAGCTAAAAGAAAACCCTAAAATCTACAAAAAGTGAATTATTTGATTTATAAAATCAACAAAAGATTACTGTCCAATTTCTAGATAGCAGTAGAACACAGTCATTGATGGAGATGGTATTAAAAAAGTTTGGCTCAAAATAACAACTGACAAAAAAAACCCTAACCCACCAACTTGGAAGCCCTAGGTTTAGATACATGCCTGAAGTCCTACCTAGCACCCCCAATGCTTTGTGGCAGCATGACAAAACCAGTAAAAAGCTTCAAAAGAGAAACACTATTCTCAACAGCTTCTAAGAGTTAAGAGCTCTCTGCTATCAGAGAGCCTATAAAGAATTGGTCTGAATGATAAAAGATGCAGTTCATGAAGCAAACAGACATAAGAAATAGATAAGAAAGAAAACCCAGGCCTTAGAGCATAAAAATCAATTTATTTTCCTGAATGGTGTCTAAAGGTGGGGAATTCCAGCTTAGGGAGAAGTTCACAAACTTTCAAAGCTTAGCTCATATGTGTTCTGTGTTGCTTTGATGTAAAAGGAGATATATAGAGATTTTTGGACAAATCAAACCAAAACCAAGGAGCAAAAAACCAACCCCCAGAACAAACAAACAAAAATGAAACAAAAACAAAGAAACAAACAAACAAAGATGTAAAATTTCTGTGATGTGAAAGTCATACCTGGACATTTCACTGAACTCAATAGCTACAAAAGCAGATAAAATTGATTAAAAAAAAAAGGTCAATTGACTCATTCTTACACAAAACTCTTGTACACGCACTGTTTAAGGCGATCGTTTGAAGCAGAGCAACACACAGAGCATACTGGGGGAAAAAATCAACAGAGTTGGTTTTAAAAAGTTATTTTATTCATTACTTTCTGGGTAAAATTAGGAGCATCTGTGGATTCCCCCACCTCCTCCTCCTCCAAACAAGGCATCTCCTCTCAGAGCATGCTGCAAATGATCAAATCAATGGAATAATGATCTTGATTGTCTTAACCAGCTCTCCATAGACATGAGTTCACAAGAGAGGCAGCTTCCTCAGACATTAGTAAAGACCTTTGATCTGTCTTTGAAGAAATTTTTCTCAGGATATTTAAAAGTCTGTGGTTTATTTTCATGTGTGGAGAAAAGCAACACTGAGGTGAACACTCCCACACAAATGTCTCAACAAATCTATGCTTCTCAAAAATACCCTTGAAGAAAATTAATATATATATATGCACTTTGAAGGTGTACATTTTTATTCTGTAGTTCTCACTGTGGCCTCTGCTGCCTATTTCACAACTCATGGATGTAGGGCACTCCACACAAACACCAAGCAGACAAAAAAAGCCATGAGTAAATTGGAAATGGAGATTGCTGCAAGGCTTAAGAAGTTTGGGTCTCAGATACCCAGACCAATTAGTGCGGGGTAACAAATTAACTTACACTAGATAACATATCCTAGATAATCCTTGCTTACTAACCATACATTTTCATTGAAAACAAAAGCAAGATACTTCAAAACTTTGTGAACTTCTACTGCGCTTTTGATGAAAAAAATCCTTTTTGATTATAAAGGATACTTACTTTGTATTTGCTGTGAGCACCAAGCACGAGAACATTACATAGATACACTCTTGGTACATAAACACATTATTTCAAATGTCATATGTGTGTGTATGAAGACACACACGTGCACACTGAAATACAAGAAATACCACTGGTTTCTTCCTTTTCTTTTGCCCACAGCTGTTATAGCTAATAACATCATAATGTTGTATTTCTTCAGTTAGATTCTTTTTGAAGAATTGTGATCATAGGCTGCTTTTCAAAGTGGCCTTGTACCACATTACCAGCATGTTGAAGGGCACAGAAAATGACTGTCACAAGCACTTTGACAGAAAAAATTTACCTTCCATCAGAAAGGCAGGACCTTATTACAGTAAACACCACTGAAATGGTGCTGGTATGTGCAACTGTGTATGTGTAGGGAAAGTTAATCACTGAAGTCAGAGATGTAAAAATGGCACTGGGCTGAGTAAACTTCTTTTGCCTTTTATTCTTACGGGCTTCTGTTACTTATATTCAGGTTTTGCATCTTATTATTTTGAGAAATATTTCTAAAATGAGATCTGTCATGCTGCTAAAAAACACAGGAAGAAAAATATTCAATTTATAGTGGTTTATTCCTGCTTAGATGATTAAAATAGACCATTAAATATTCCCATTTTGGCAGTGATAGGAAGTTTTGGGAAGTGAGAGGGAATACTATAAAAATGGGATTTAAAAATTTTTTTAAACCTGCTATCACAAAACTTACCCTTGAAATATCTATAGAATTACCACACAATGATGGTATTTTGGCTGCATCAGCTCTGCTGAGGGCAACAAAAGAAGTATGGGCAATAACCTCACCTATATTTTCAGGAAGACAGAAATAGTTGCTTTTGTAGGTTCCCATTGACCAAAATCATCCTGAACCCAGGGAAGAAAGGGCCCATCTGTGCAAACACATGGAACATTTAAGAGAGCCTTGTGCAGTAAAAAAACTTTCCTTTTTAAACTCTGCCAAAACCTGTACTTACACAAAACTAATGCCGTTGCTGAGACAATATCTTTACACAGGTTCACACCATGAACCTATGAATTCATTTACTAAGTTTGTAGTAGAGAGGGGGAAAGCAGAAGCCAGAAGCGTAGGTATTGACCTGGGAGGCACATGGATCTCGTGTGAAAGAGTGAGAAATGAGATATGAATGAACTAGAGCAGATTGATAACCTGTAAAACATAAAAGCCAGTAAAATCCCTCAACAATTCTGAAAAAAACCACCCTCAAACAAACCACCTTAAAACAAACCAAAACAAAAAACCTTCATCATTCAGTAGACAGAAGGTGTGTGACTTTCCACACAGAAAATTCTGGCCTACCCTTGAAACCCAAAACTTAAAAAATTTTGGTTTGGGTTTTTTCCTTCTGTAAAATCACAATGCACAAGATTGAAACCACACAGATGGAGAACCCCTTCTCGAGTCCTAAAATACCTCACTTGAGCTATTGCCTGTGGGATTTACAGTAACATGTCACACATGCAAAAACCGATTTGTTTTACAAGTCTGAATATCCTACCTTCACTTTCATGAATATCTCCATGACAGATGAACCTGGGAAGGGCCAACCGAAGTTCCCAGTGTGTTCTTCCTAAGGATAGCCTGAGCTTGTTTCTCCGCAGCAAGGAGGCTGCACATTTTGTCCACTGTCTAACCAGCGGTTCCAGCCTGAACCAAGGCCAGTTCCAAACAGGGCAGACAGAGGGGAAAACGTACTGACATGTCTAAAAATTTCAGGGAAACTGACGCTTACAGAGAGTTGAGAGATAGCCACAGTGAGGAAAAACTGAAATTATCAACTGAAACACTGTATTATCCAGCTACGTAATTGTCTGCAGTCAAGGTAGTTTCACCATATTCAGGGAAAAGGATGACTTCAGACACACAGTTTCTAAGACAGAAATATTTTTGTTTCATGTATTCACTATTTCATGGTTTTGCTTCAGATAATGCTGTAATTACAGAGCAATTATACATTGGAGCCAAAATTACAGCAGCAGAATAATAAATATGAAACCATGTTTATAGCAGTAATAAATATTAAATTCAATGGCAAATTAAATATTAATAAATATTTAACTGAAAACACTGTATTAAATAACGTTAACTATTTCTTATGCTCATAAAAAGAGAAAATTCTATACTTGAAAGTAAAATTATGTAATTGAAATTGGAGCAGCTGAATTTTATTTCAGTTTACCAATAAAAATCTGTCATACAGATAGTGCAAGATCCACCTTTTTTTTTTGTTCAATAAGAGGAGCAGATAATCTGACATTGCAGACTTCACCTTTTTAAGCTCTTAGATCTACCTAATGTTACAGCGACATTTCTTCACGTGCACCAAAAACCTCTCTTGCACGAATCCTTATAAATAACCCACTATTAGTGTCTAATTACAAAATAAGTATGAAACATTTTACTTTAAAAAGAAAGATAAAACAAACCTAAACCCATGGAAGCATACTGAAAAAAGAAACAAACCCTATTAATCTCAGAGGCAATTCAGCTAATTGCATAAAATTCCCCTCAACCCTCTATTCCCAGCAGTAGAAAGATAAAGACATTCTAGGTATTTTACTTTCGATTCCTCCTCAACCTTCTGAACCCAGGAAAACATGGCTTCAGAAGGTTGAGGAGGAATCAAACGTATTTGATTCCTCCAAAGATTCTACCAGTGTTGTCATCCTGCAGCAGCACATTGAAGCTACAGTGTACCTGCAACTTCAGAGTCCTCCTCCCACTACAAGGAAACCCTTGGCTTCACACTGTGGCCTCGTGGCAGGGGTAGCACCTCACTAACAAGACAAATCACCTCAAGCAAGCCCACTGTGTCTAACCCATTTGCTGCAGGAACTGTACACTTGTAATGTGAAAAATATACTGTCATCTTCCAAGACTACCATCAACTTGGCAAAATGCTGGACCACAAACTAGGAGAGCTGAATTCCTGTGGAGGAGAGAAAAGAAGGGTTTAGCAGAAGTTGTTTCAAATTATTACCAGAGAGAAGGAAAAAATCAGTCCATGTCTCAAAGTACTGATTTCTGAGCTGGGAGCTTTGTGGAATCCAGGCCTTTATTTCAGATTTCAAAAGAGATACCCAGTTTTGCCAAAGAAATGTTATGTGATGCGTCAAGGAGCCCAAACTCTTGATTTTCTCATAGATTATCACAAAGAGGTCTATTACCCAACCATCTGAAGAATCCTACTTAAAACAAAATTTGACATCTCTGAACAGGAGTATACATTCCTAACCATATATTCCTAATGCAAAAATTTCAAATTTGTTCATCTTATGCTTTCATGCTGTGCACTGTAAATGTGTGTGCTTTAAACAAATACGTGGGCAAACACCACCTAAGACTTAATAGGAGATGGGCTGAGATCAGTTAATCACAGAATGGACTTAACTTGAGGTCAGAGCCACAAAACCAACAACTAGTCACATGGCACAGGTTCTTTTCTCTACTTTTCTCCTGGCACAAAATCCCATGAGCTGTGTGTGTTTATCTATATCTATACATCTGTAGTTTGAGACATTACAAGAATGAAGACCGGATCACAAATTCACACACCAATAATGAAATGACAGACAAGTGACACAGATACGTTCTTCAAAAGGACGTGGTCAAAACCTCCCACACAGACTCAGCCTTCTAAAGATGTCTGTAAGCCTGCACATATGCAAAATGGACCTGGGAAGATCTTAGCTACCACACTCACTATGTATCCTGCAAAACACTACAGGATTGGAAGGGGGAGGAGGAGGCAACAGATGGTGGAAATGTCACAGTACCTTTACTGTGAGCAGAGTACCATGACAACTCTAACACAGTTCAAAAGACATCTAACTGTCTCAGAAGAGGCTCCCTGTAGCCAAGGGATGAGGAATCTGGCCTGTGGTCAGATGAACATAAACCACAACCAGCACAAAAATGACGTCTGGTTCTCACCCATGCACTTTTCCTGTCTGGGAGTGTTCACATCCTTGGCTGAATCCAGGCTTTCTTCCCATTTGAGTAACTGCTGTTCTTGCAGGATCCCCAGGGACTTCAAAGACAAAAATTTGATAAGATCCTGTGAGAGGGGAAACAGACCGCTAAATTATTTTCTTTCTGCTGCTTGACTTCCTGCAACTCTGCATACCAACAGATGCATCAGGATACACAGGTAAGCCCTCTTGATCAGTCTTCCCAGAAAAATGGCTTAATCTTGCCGTTTCCCTGCCAGGATGGAAACACTTATTTATCCCAGATTCCCTGAGTGAAGAACCTGTTAAAGGAGTCTCTTTTCTCTAAATGACGAGCCTATGCACCAAAAGAGCACAAAGTCTACTGAGAATGAGAGCACAGCTCAAATAAGATAGCTGGTCATGGCACAGACCATCCCTCTGAACAGAACATCCCTCCAGATAGAAGGCACTGCAAATGGTTTTCAGGAAAACACTGAAGCAGTCTACCCAAAAGGAAGGGCTGTTTTCTTTGGAAGTGAGGCAAATCTACCATAAAACAATGTATTTCCACTTAGGGGAAGAATGAAAGTCCTAAGCAGATTCTGTCAGAAGGCACCAGTTCCAGGAAAGGCTCAGTGATGTTGTGAAAAGGTCATATCCTGGGATGCTAATTATTAAAAAGACTTTTTCGTGTTCTACCCCAGTTCAGTAGGTGCATTTGCTGGCCTAAAGGCCACACCAGGACTACAAAAGAAGAACAAGACAAGCTTGCTGGAGGATGTGATGTAGCCTAGCCAAAAGCACCTTCCCATGTCTGGACACTACCTAGCACACAGCCACACTAGGAGAACAGGGACAGGAGCTTAATTTCTCCCTAGCCATGTATGTGAACACAAAGCTGAACATGATGCTTCAAAGTAGCTTTTGCTGCACAGGGAAGAAAAAAAAAAAATAGCCTGTAGACCTGTAGCAACTATGGTGGGACCCCTTTTCTTCTTGCCCCAATCCATATTTATAGTGATGGGCAGAGGACTGCAGACCTCTTACAAAAAGACATGTGCTTTGCAATCTCCCATTACATTGGTATGCCAAGCAATCAGATCTCAACTCCTTTTAGAAGTCAGTCTGTTGGTAGGAGTCCTATCAATTTCAGCAAATCAAAAGCACTGCCCTTTAAGGGATGCTAAAAACCAGAGAGGCATAATTCCTTGCTTAGTCACGGATTTTCGGAAGAAGCGGCAAGTTCTTAACAATTCAGGGTCCTCACCCTGGGATTAAGGGAATATGTGGTCCTGTGAGGGATTTTGTTAGCTTGTAAATCAATCACTGACTAAAAAGGAAAACACTAAAGGGGAAAATGAATGGCAAAATATCTCTTAAAACTCTAAGATGAAGCCATCTCTGAAGGACGTTTCAGTCTTTCCCACAGAAGTGCAGGGATTTCAGAACCACCTGCTTATTCACTGCTGCCAAAGACACAAATGCAGTTTCATCTCCTTCAGAATATGATTAAGAGGGTGGAGACCAAGTTAATATCATAGAAACATTTGGTCATTTATTCACCTGGCTCTTAAGGAAAATATATTTTGACCCTTCAGATTACTTGTTCATCACCAAGAAGAGGAAAATACCTCCTTTATATGCAGAAGAACAGCATTCAATTCAGAGATGAGCAAGATCTTTAAAAACAGAGCAGAAAATAAACTATAAAAAGAACAAGAACATGAACAGATGCAAGCTTTGCTGACTCTGTAACTTGCAATTATTTGATTTACCAGAATGTTTCAGTGTAACCCAGTCTCACTCCTCTTAGAATCCGGACCAAGCCTACCAAGTTGCACAGAATCTGATGAGCTTGGGAACCATCACATTGTGACTTCAAGCAAGACACCAGTGTAAAACCTGTAAAACAGGCACCTTTTAATGTGAAGGAAAGCACAATAGCGCAGAACACAGGTCTTGTGCTCTTCCATTAGCACCATAATGGAAAACTTATCTCTATTAAGTACTCACAGCATAGTGGTCTGTGATTTCAAGAGACATGACTTCATGACCTGGATGCTCCCTTTCAGTCTTCTTTTAATTTTGATGCAAGCAATGGTACATAATGCATCATATGAGAATGCTGGCAAGTATCTTTGTTTCTTCTGTTTACATAGCTACAATCTCTGCTGTTTAGTAATTGAGCCAAAACAGGTGAAAGATCACAAGTGCAAGGCACAGACACACAGTCAATTTGTTTTTAGCAGTTGTTGTTTACTGTTTTCCAAGGCATCTTATATTGTCATCCTTCCTGGTGGTACAGAGAAAAAGGGCTTAAATTAACTTCTATACAGAAGTTTGCCACAAGATGCAAGAGTCAGTTCTCCAGGAGAAATCACAGAGCCTCTGTGAATTACAAACTCTGTTACAAGAAGAAACACTTCTTCCTTACTGCTTTTTTGCATGACAGCCTTCTTGTACACAGATACCATCATTATAGAATGTATGTGTTGGTTGAGATAGATATGCAAAAAGGCAGATTTTATGCTCATTAGTCTAATCTTGAGAACCTGGACTCACTGTTTTGGGTGCCATGAACAACTGATACTCACAAATTTTATAGGTCTATTAATATTTTTACCTTGTGGGAAAAAACCCAACGAAATAAAACATTGCTCTTCATTAACCTTCAAGAACACGGAAAGAGTTGCTCAAAACAGAAAATAACCCAATGTACCAAAACACACAGGTGGAAAATTTTGAAAGACGCTTCTTGTCTTGAATGTCTCATTACAGTCATTCCAGGGTCTGATAGCATTGCAGAAAATCAGCATCCTCTGGACTAGAATGGGTGTTTTTTCTGTTTTCTGCCATGGTGCAAGGGCATGAGTAGCTGATGTTCTGTCCAAAATCCAGGTGCGCTTTGGAGGTGAGTCCCTTAGATGGTGGCACATCTAGAGCATCTAAAAATTTGAAGGTGGTGGGGAGTTTCAGAGAAGGTGGATGGGATGTTTGTTTTTGTCCATTTCTGAGGTCCCACTTTGCTTGCTACACCAGCAGTTACACTGTGCATTTGAAGTTTTAGATTGCCCTTCTGTTACTCATACCTACCTCCTCTGACAACCACATTAGCACAGACATCCTTCTGTAGACAGACAACACTACAAAGAATTATGCCTATCAGTGTACAGGTAGTAAGAAAGTTTAAATAAATGAACTGAGAAAGAATATTTTAATAAAGCAGGCTACTAATAACAGAGTGCTTGTGCCTCTTATCAGCTACATTCAAGTACCATTTAAAAAGTGCTTAAAGTACACATTTAGTGTGTCACTTCAACCTCTAATAATTCACATTAATTGTTTAATTTGATAAATATTTGCATTAGCAGATTTGATTGTAGGCACTGGCATTCAGGAATGTCAGAACAGAATACAGGTAAAGTGTACGTAAGAACTCTCAACAAGAAAAGGAGAAAACTCCACCCTGGGAGACTGAAAAGATGCCATTCTCCATAGGAGCACAGGCTGTCTGGCAAGTCAGCTGGCCTTCGCAAGGACCAAGTGCCTTCTGCCACTGCAATAAGGACTGATCTACCTGATCAGGAAGTAGGCATGACAAACCTAAAAGGGAGTCACAGTTAACCCTCTGCAGTTGTGAAAACTTGGTGGCACATGGTCTTGAAGCCAACAGCATACTTCCAGTGCAAGAGTAAATGCAGGGAAGGATGTCCTTCTTGGACTATTTTTCCAAGTTCAGGATTTCCAGGTGCACCCAATTCCAAAAGCTTGAAAAAGTATGAAGCTCTTCCTTATCTGCTGGTTTCTCTTTCTTTACACAAGAAATGTCATATTGACATTTCTTGTCAACAAGCTTGACAGCAGCTTGACATCCAGTTTATACCACTACTGCAACTTGCATGCATGAAGGGGATTTCTTGGACTATTTATACATTTCATAGTGTCCTGTGCTTGTGGTGTCAAAGCCCACAGACAAGCTCAGAGCACATTCAGGTTACCTGACTTAGCTCACAACTCTTGCATTTGAACTTACAAGCATGAGCCTTTAACTGCACACAAAAGCCAAGTAGGCATCCAGCATCTTACACTAAAGGAAACCAAAAGCCTTCTTCCCAAATAATAATAATCTGTAAGCAAGGGGCAAAAGATGAGTATCCTAATAAACAGACCACAGCAAATAAAGGGAATTTGCATTGGACTGAAAGACCAGGATGAACACCAACTTAAACTAATCATCAGCAGCTAACATCACTGCCAGCTTGCTATGAACAACTCTTGGTTTCCTACAAGCACTATAACAAGCTCCCATCCTAACCTGACACTGTTGATACTTCACAAAACAGTTTCCAGTGCACACTGCCATGCAAATCTGACACTCCTTAGTTTTATGAGACCCGGAAAAACAAGTTTTTACTATTAAAGAGTGCTTCAAATCAGACTAGAAGAGACTTCAACATTATAGAAAAAGTCACTTTCTTTTTTTGTAATGTTTTTGATAAATTCACCCCACTCTCAGTCGTCATCCATTACAAACCAAAAGCTACTTCCGCCTCCTCTGTTCTTGCAGAAAAACAACAAAAGGAAGCGTTCTTAGCATTCAGTGGAAAGTTACCGCAGTTAAGGAGCGCAGTCACAGAGTTTAAGATTTAGAGTCAGAATCTGGTGCAAGGGAGTGGGGGAGAAGGCTCTCAAAGAATTTTATCAGCTGCAGAATTGTGAGGCCAAAAACCAGTCAAGAAATCATCTAGTGCCTATCACAGACCATAATGATTTTCTGGACTTTTCAGCAATTAGCTTGGCAGTTTAATAAGAAAAATTGTGCCTTATTTGCATTTGGAACATGTTGAATTTCACCTTTGAATCACACTATGAGGCTGTTGTTTGCTAGATGGTATCCATGACCACAATTTTCCAGCAGAGGTGGACTATAATCCATTCATTCCTTAATCTGAATGGCGATAACCAAAACACAAGTTCCTGAGGTTAATCAATATTTACACAGTGTTAGTCATTTATCTGCAAAGGCTTTAGAGTATGTTTCCTTAACAGTGGCACTTCAAAGGGGCTTAGTTAGGATAAGTCTCCCTTTTACCAGGTACTAACACCTCTAGAGTGCTGGACTCTAGCACTAAAGAAGTAGCAAGGTTTTATAATGCATAGTTTTCAGAGTGGACAAGTCACGATCTGCAAGGTAGTTTGGTTTTGGTGGTGGTGCTGCTGGGGAGGGAGCACTTACAGTTACAGGAGGGAGCACTGCAGTCTGCATGTGCTTGCTAGTCCCCACATTTTGCCGAATATGGATAATGCAACTGCACAGCTCGTAGTAGTCAAGGACTGCTTTAGCGCTCTCCCTTGGAAAGACAGAAAACCCAGAACACCATAAGGGCTGGGACACTACTAAAGTGGAACAGAAAGATCTTCCTAGTGAGAAGCTTCTGAATCTGAATTTGCTTCGTCATAATAAGTATCTACCGGAAAGGTGAGGTAGGCCTTGTCTCACAAATGGGAAACGTGGTTTGCAGTGATGCACCCAGCACTGCTGCTAAAGATGCTGCCTTTGAAGTATCAAGGAGGGAATTGTTACAATGGCGTAAGACCAGTAAAGACTCACTTCACTACAGACATCCAGTAAGGATCACAGCCCAGTCCTGCTGGTTTACACAAGCTTGTCAGCTTTTGTCAAATGACAAACAGCCCTGTGCAGAAGGAAAAATTACCATTCTGGAGGGAATAATACCCACCATCAATTATAGTAATAGTTTTATAGTCTCTGTTAGCTAAAACAATTACTTTTCTCCCCAATTTCCTTCAGCTTCCGAGACATAAACCATGCATTCCAGAAGTAACAGCACCGAAAGCCCAACCAGACCAAAGCTGAGCCAGCCAAGGGCGAAAGACCACCACAAAGAAGAGGCTGGTTACAGTGGGAGAGGAAATGCACAAACACAGCACAAAGAGAAGGATGATGCAGCCCAAGCCAGCACCATCCTGACAAGCCCAAAGGCAGACAAAAAACAAAAAAGTTCTGTCAAGAAAAGGGAGGATCTCTCTCGTGATGATTTGCTATTTCTTCTCAGTGTCCTCGAGGGTGAATTACAGGTAATGTATTGTCCTACTTTATATTCCAAATTAAAAGACACTCCACCCTCCACCCCCATCCCCCCATCCACCACAAACATGTACTGCTTTTATGTTAAGAAAACACCTTACCTAATCTGATACAGGACAAATATGAACTGCAAAGTACAAAAACACCCCAAAATTATAGCTATTATAGCTATCGGACAGGAAACGTGATCTTCATACCACAATTAACTCTCAAAGCAGAGAACTCACAAAACTTTCTAGTTGTGTTGCCCAGTTGTAAGTATCTTGAATACAAAGTATTTGTCACTGTAAAGCTGATATGGAGACTATATTACAGACCTTTTACTTAATTATTTCTTATCCCCACTCTCCTGTGAAGTCATGAGCTTTACTCCCTATGAAACAGCATGTGCCAGTTCACAAGAAGTAACTCACTCAACAGTATTCTAACACCTTTCGCTAGAAAAATCAAAATAGCCATTTTATTTCCCGTAACACGAAGCAAAAGTGTCACATGCCACTTAGCCCACAAGTTACTGGATTTTGAAGAGTGAGCATTTTTCTACCTAGAAAAGGAACCGTCTGTCAAGTGGTAAATGATGCCTAACCTGGTCAAATGTAATTTCAGGAAGGGGGAACCAGATTTCCAGTGAGCAGGGAAAATATGTCTGTGGCAGGCTTACTGCACAGAAGCAGTGACTTTAGAACTGCTCACAGGCAAAGGAAAAAGCAAACTGGCCAAAGTGGCCTAAATGGGAGTAGCACATGGTGTCAGAGTTTATTACCTAGACAGTACCTGGGTAGTTCTATTCTTAACATATGTGTGTATGTTTATATAATAATACAGACATGCTTAACAGAACACACATGTGATATGAATATTTAATAGCTGCACCAATCTTTGAGGGTAGATCCAAGGCAAACTTCTACAGATTGTTTCATTATGCAAACAGAACAATTTCCATGTTTGCAAAACATTTCTCTCCTGCCCACTTGGCCTTTCTTAATTTAGGTTAAAATTCAGGTGTCACACCTTTTTATATATTTATTTATATTATACACACACTCCTCATTACACTTGCATCATATAAATATATAAGTATATATATACACATGCACTTCAATTATTAAGGTTTAAAACTGGAACAGAGTGAAATGAGAAACTGGAAAACAATGAGCCTGACATGAACATTTTAAATCATGTCTGAAACTCAAAAGGAAGCAGCACTATGAATGAAAAAGATGAGAAGTCATCTTTTATCCCTTATTTTCCACCTCCTGTAATGCCAAGTCAAATTGCTGAAGATCAGCTGTCAATCCAACCATAACTAAATTTTCCAATTTAGATGACGTTCCTTTCCAAATTCCAGAACATTCAAGATGCACAAAGATCACTCTTCAATTTTTTTTCTGCAATGCAAAGGATTAGAAATAGACTATTTCATATTTTAAAATTTGCTTAAACACTCACAAATAGGGATACAGAAGTCTTCCAGCCAAAAGGTGTCAGACTAAAAGTGTTGTCCTCCCCTGATACATTCTTCTCTCTGATTTCCTTCCTTCCTATTCCATCCTTCTAGGATTTAGCACATACCTGTTTTTAACTGAGATAATTGCAGACAATGGATGTTTGAGACAGTTCATGTAGTTATATCACTGCAATGGAGACAGAGGGCAACCTCCACCACCAGAGGATGTAGGGTGGAAAAAAAAAACCCAGATGGACACATCTGTAGTAGGTTTAAACTACAGAAGCCATCTGCACCCAAAACATCCAGAATGTACAACAGTTTCAGGCTTCAAGAAGCATCCTACCATCCTGCACTAACAAGTAAATTTCTAAAACCACAAGCCAACCTTTGCCCTGAAAATTTGTCTTGTGAATGCTACACATCGGTCCAGAAACAGCAAAATGATCAAATCATTTAAAAAGTACTTAAGCTTTGATGAAGGGTCCGAAGATCTTGGAGTTATGTTGAACTAATAAAATACAAAGACCAATACTTCCCTCATGTTTTTCAACTGCCTTCACATTACTGACTGTTTTGGAGCACTTTACATACACAGTGTTATTTTGGAAGTTTTTCAGTTTTCTTAAATCAGAAGCAGAGAGCTAACCTGCAAATACGTAAATACAGTTTAACAAGATAAAGCCTTACTTTGTGTTTCTGCAGGCTCAAGATGAAGTTATAGGAGTACTTAAGGCTGAAAAAATTGACTTAGCTTTGCTCGAAGCACAATACGGCTTTGTTACTCCCAAGAAGGTGTTAGAGGCACTCCAGCGAGATGCTATTCAAACAAAGGCTGAGCAATGGCAAGAAGATATCTATGAAAAGCCTATGGGAGAGGTAAGAACAAGTAATTGATATTTAACCATAGTTCCCACCAAATTCAACAGAAAATCTCTCACCCACTTCTGGGGAAGGAGGCAAATGAGCTCTAAATCTGGAATGGAACATGAGTGTAAGTGAGAGCAGAACAAAGTCCAGGGTCCAGCTGGGACCCGAATCTAATGATCCTCACTTATACTGCAGACTGGGGGCTTTACACATTGACAGACATGATTTTGTCTAATTCAAACCATCTTCTTTTTCTTCTTCCCTTTCTGTTATCCACGTTTCCAACCTATACAAGCAGAAGCCTCCCCAGTCCCCACTTATCTCATGGAGGCCATCTTACCAGTGGCTGCAGTCTCCCATCCAGCAGTAATGACACAGCTGTCCACCTCTGCATACCCCCTCTCCCATTCATTTGGGGGCAGTCATGGGGATACCTGCTTGGTCTGCATAGTGACTATAATGAGCTGGCATTAGAAACTTCATCCAGGCAGAAATCTAATATTTTCACGTTATACCTAAGTAACCTTTAGCTTAATTACACTGCAGCAGCAGCTGCCATACTTTCTGAACAATGTTATCTGATTCCTTTCTGCCCTGCAATGCAAATTGCTGGATATTAAAGCACCTTCATATCAGAATGTCTTTTTTTTATCCCAGGTAGTCGTTCCCAACTCAGATAAACATTTTTTAACACACTGCTCAGTATAGATAAACACCACTAAATAAAAGCAGAAATTATGAATAAAATTCTCCGACCAAGTTTTCTGAACAGAAATGTATCTAAGGACACAGAGATCATTCTAGACAAAATTAAGTCAGGCAAAAGGTCAACTCTCATTTCAGAAGCTCAAAGGTTAAAATCTCTGCATATAATCTGAAACAGATAAAGTTCATCTGTGAAGGTTAATTTATTTTAGAACACTGTGGTATTACGTCACAGAAAGTTTGAGCACAAATGGAAATGATTTGAGGAGAAGTCCAAAACAGTTTGAAAACATAAGCTCAGTCTGTTACTTTACATAAGTTTATACACACTTTTTCCTTCTTACACTTAATGGCAGAGAAATAATTTCTAGCACCACTGGATTTGGCAATTTCAAAAGGCAAAGGTAAATGTCCTGAGAGCAACAGAAGGGTAGAAGGACCATTGCCACTTCTTGGTCTTGGTAAACCAAAGGATGCTGTAATAGGCAGGGCATTCCAAAATTTCAGTTTCAAAATCCCCCTGAATTATGTTAGAGATCCATTTAGTTGTTTGGGTATTTTTCTTTTTTTTTCTGTATTTTTAAAACACATATAAAGACCAAAGGAGAGGTGGAACCAACCACAAAGTCTGGGAACAGACCATTTAAATTCCCCCTTTGCTACACAAAGGACAATGTACCTTTGTATCTGCATGTGCATCTCACCCTTGACAGTTTTGCCTTGTAGCTCTGAACACCGAGAATCTTCCCAAAACTCAAGTGAAATTACAATGAATTTCAGAAGACAACTCTAAGATTCCCAGTCCTTTAATGTTCTCTCACAATTCTCTTACCTACTCTAAACTTTAACTGTCTTTGCAAATTTGATTAAGAATGTAGTGGGAAAACTGGGTGACCGGACTACTTTACTCATTTGGAACAGGGTTCATAGGTGAAGAAATGTAGCAAATTAGAAAGCAGCATTAATACATCTTCCTTTGCAAAACCTATGAGAAGTGTGACAGACCAAAACCATTTCTTCTTCTAGTAAATGCAGAATGATAATATAAGAATAATTTTTCCTGATTCAAAAATAAACAATCTATTTTTAAAGGAATCAAAAAACATCAGAGATGGTGATATAGGAAAAGAGAGATAAAGATGAAGATATTGCAGAATTTGTGGTGTCTTTTTCTCTTCTCTTCATGGTATCAAAAAGCAGATTCTGGTTTCTAACTCTCCCCACAATTCAGCCAAAGATAAAAAAAATCATGTGCCTTACTGTTCAAAATAGGACGAACCTCCTACCACTTTGAGAACTCCTCTAAAAGTAGTGAAACAAGAGGAAAGCCTGTATTTTGCAATCCATCAAGGATAATTAAAAACTTAATCCATTTTTAAAATCCCATTGCCAATCATCTTGGGGAAAGATGCATCCTCGTTAGTCTTTTAACAAAGTCTATCTGACTGTGTCCTCACAACATCTTGTAAGCATTGGTCAAAACTTTCCAAGGGCCACAGCTGTAGGGCACCAATAAGTCAGTCACCAAAACAACAGTGCTGACAAGGTGGCATTCAGGAGAAGGCCACCAGTGTATCTGCATGGAAATTTGGCTCAGCTAGGGTTGAAAAAGACAAGGGAAGAAGTGCTCCCATAATCTCTAAACTCAGGATTATACATTTATAAACAATGACCATGAGGATATTAATAACAGGAATAAATAATATTACACTGAACTTTGGATTAAAAATGTAACTACCCTGGATTTTATTCTGGCACACCACCAAACACAAAACAATCTAAAAAGAGAAAGATGAAGAGTTCAGTTCTGTTGTAATGGATATGAGATACACCATCCTAGATTGACTTCAGTCAAGAGTTAGTGGCAAAATGTAGTTAAACTATTACATTTGTGTGAATTTTTAGCTTGCTCAACTATTCACAGTTACGTAAGGCTATGCCTCTGATTTTCCATTGTATTGTACAGCGTGCTCAAGTATTAATTCTAGGAAAAAGCCCATATGGTTAGCAAGAACAAAACAACAAATCACTTAATTAAGATTTTATCACTTTAATTTTCAACAGAAGACATTTATACTGCTGCTTATTAGTCCTCTGTGGTTTTTAGCTAAGAACTGTGTAGGCTGAGTAAACTCGTGTGCATACATATAAATGAATATTTCTGCATGGGCAGATCTAGCATTTGGCCAGAGTAATCCGAGGATCCCAGGGCAGTTGGAGACACTTTTGTGTGAGGATCTCACACTAGCAGGGGGTCTCTTCTCTGCTGGATACGTGCGAGTCAGCCACAAGATCTCACAGGGGAAATGCAAGGTCAAATTTGCTCCCCAGGGAGGTGCCCTTATCCTACAGAAGGACACATCATTTTCTCAACAAACCACACGGAAGTGCAGCAACCCAGTACCAGGCTCTGCTCTGTGTGGTCGTGCAGGGAGGGAAAGATGTGCTGCACAGGGACACACAAGTGTCACAAGGCCAAATACCCATTCCCGTTACACATCTCACATGCAGATCTCGTGTGTGCATTAATTGTGATGTAGAATTTGTTGTCTCTCCAGTTCTCTCCTCTATGACCCACCTGTACCAGGAGACAGTCCCAGCACTCCTTCCCTTCCCTCCGGAGCTCACACCCTCTACCTTGTTCCCAGCCACAATGGCCAAATGCTCACAGTAGAAATGATTTGGCAGCATGCTTAAAAAGAAATAGAAATGTATCTTCTAGTCCCAGCAACAGGAGAAAACTGCAACATGAAAACTGCTTTAATACAGCAGCTTTTTTACTTTTCTCTTACCCTTTCATGTGAGCAGGTCTCCCCAAGACACTACCGTTCTTTTTCCCATTTAAAATTGTTTAATTCCACCTCCCTGCCTTGAATACACACCTCACCCATCCCAAACACCATCTCGTAATCCAAGCTGTTGTAATCTCAACAGTGACAAATGCACTACTGGGAAGTGTAACGTACGGAGAGCTGCAAAACAAAAACCTGGAATTAATACCTTTTTTTCTTGCATACATGCTGCTTGGATTACTGCTTGAATTAACCTCTTGTAGCCATTCAACAAATACTCTAGAGCAAACAAAATTTACAGAACATGTAAAACCCTACTGGGAGGTCCCATATCCTTTACAGCGAACACTGCAGGAGCAGGACTATTTTATACTTGGTTAATGTTGCTTGGCTGATGATTAACCCTCACCTAAATCAAGCATTTACATGTTTGGAACCAGGATCATCTGATTTATGATCAGCTTGTAGCCAGAAATGTCAGTGTTTTCTTATGACACCAATTTATATATCCCCTCAGATTTTTACATATACTTTCAAAGTGGTGGTCCAATCCACATAAATGCATACCTTCACTTTCTAAACCCCATCCATGCACACTGCCCGCTGAAAGAAACTGGAAGTTCACACATTTGCCTTCTTCACACCTGACCTTGCACTGAGGGCTGAGCAGGCACTCACGCAAAGCTGATGCCCAGTTCATATCAATTTAAGCAAAACAGAGCCATAGTTGCAAGCAGAACTTTCTCAAAAATCAGAAGGCTTTCTGAGAACAGTGCGTATTCACCTGACAATACCATCTTTAAAAAGACAAGGATCAGAAACTTAGGTGATGGCACTTCATGCATCTGCAATAGCTGTTCCAAAAACCGCTCTGAAATCTTGGGGGGTGGGGTGGGCAAAAGGCTGATAAAATATCTTTCTGGTAAGTTAGAAGCTAAACAAAAGATTTCAATTTTTTAAATTTCCACTTCTGGTAAAATAAGGAAGAGTGTGAAGAAATTAAAATGGACAGTTTTCTTCAACCTGACCTTTTAAGGCAATCCAGTTTTCAACTGCTTTAAAAGATATAGAAAGCACAGCCAAAAGATTCCTGTATAAGGCGACTCTTGCTTACTAAGAGAGATTGCATATGCAAGGGTTTAGGTAAGAAATGTTTTTCCAGGAGAGGTCCTGCTTCAGGATCATGATTCCAGAAAGCAGTCACCTTGCTGGTGTAAAGCATGCAAACTATCAGCAGTGAACAAGATAAAAAACCCTTAATGATCTGCTGTAAGAGCACCACAAAATAGCACCAAAACAAATAATCACAGGTTTCTTCGTATTTCTTGATCATGCATGAAACAAGCTCAGCTATGTTACAACAGAAAAGACTCTTTCATGCCATCAGTAGAAAGTGCAGGAGATTTGAAAAATGGTCCACATTTTTGTTGGAATATTTTGGACTCAAACCATCTTCAAAGTCTTGTCGATAGCTCCTTTTTCTTCATTCATACCAGTGTCAACAAAAAGTTAACAACTATTTAGGAGAAACATAAGAGAATATATAGAGCTTTAAAAGAAGCTGAGATAAGCAGGGGGAGACTTGGAAACCTATGCAGAAATTGATGATATCCTCACTCATTCAAGAAACTCATGTTTAGGCATTCCAGCTCTCCCTATCATCATTTCTATTGGCCAAACTGTGAATAAACATGACGAAAAGACAATTAATCATACTCCCTGGAATTAAATTGTCCAAAATAAGCAGTGGCCCTAAGAATCTGAAACCCCAATGTTTCTTGTGGCACATAGAATTCCTTGCGGGAGAAACATCAGAGAAGCAGAACCAGCTTTGCTTCCCACACTGCCCATTTGTGAATTCTTCCCTATTAATAGAGTGAAACACTACAATCAGATTGACCTACTAGAATAGACTGTGGTTAAAAGGAGGCATTGGGCTGTGAGCTCAAAACTTCTCCTTTCCAAAAAGGACACAAGGATTCCTACGTTGACCTGATGAGGGAGGCAGTCTCCAAAGGGGAACAAGCAGGGAACAAAGTTGCTCACAAATACAGACTCTTCACAGATCTTTTGAGGGCCTCCAGTGATCCTCTTTGAAACTTCAGCTAGATCAGTAACGCCCAAGGAGGAAAACCACTCATAGTTTCATACACACACTTGCACAACTTGGTCACACACTGAACTCAAAACTGTAACAGAATCCTTAGAATCACAGTTTTCTCTAAATTTGTGGAGGTTATTTTGTTCAACAGCATTAAGTCTAGTGAACAGTTATGCCAATACCTCTGTGGTTTAGAAAAACTGAAAATGACTGCCAAAAGCTCAAATAGATTATTTAAATTAAAATATCACTATATAATAATATTTAGAAAAATTGAAAACTTTTCACTGAAAGGGTGGTCAGGCATAGGAATGGGCTGCCCAGGGAGGTGGTGGAGTCATCATCCCTGAAAGCATCCAAGAAATGACTGGGCATGGCACTTAGTACTATGGTTTAGTTGGCATGATGGTGTTCGGTCAAAAATTTGACTTTATGATCTTGGAGGTCTTTTCCAACCTTAATGATTCTATGATCAGGAGTTAAGCAGAAATCCTGAGGAAGGGAGAGGAATTTTTTGCTCAAACTGTGCTATAAAGGCACCACCTGAAAGACAAAGGCCTCAACATCATGTGCAATTTGAGGAACATAACAGGAAATGCCACCATTAAAAAGAAATAATTCTAACTACTAAAAAATTTAGCATTTGCTTATCCCACAAACCCAGAGCCATGCTCAGACTAAGCACAAGAGACAGGATTGTTTTGCACTCTTGGCACTACCGTGCATTTACTGTGAAACCAGAAAACTGCTTTTTGATCTACCTTTACCTTAGAAAAACAATTTAATGCTCTATTTCCTAGGCAGCTATTTCTATTCAACCAAAAGTCAGTCATCCACTGTGTGAAGCACTGGAGGATGCTTCTTCTGCCAAGACATCTTGTTCTCTGCCATAATGATCAATGAGAAAAGCACAACCCTGGGAACAGTAACTATTAATTAGGAGCTGTTGAGGATCAGTCATAGCAGGAGGAGGAAAGGAAGGTGACTGAGGGTCCTGAAAAACAGTACCTTATTTTTCTAATTTGTTTGGATTAGACTGACAGAATTAAATAACCCTTTCCAAACTGATACCAGACGACCTCATTATTAGGCTTATTATTATTATATTATTAAGCTGCTCTTAAAATTCTTTTATTAATGAAAGCCTGAGAAAGCGAAAGTTTCAAAATACTTCAGGAGTTTTTGCGCTTTTTTGCAGCTTGATAAAGTTGTAGAGAAACAGAAAGAAGTTCACAGAAGAATGCTGGAACAACTTCTAATGGTAGAAAAAGCACACAGACAGACACTGAATGAACTAGAGGAAGAGAAGAGGAAGCACAGCAAATACATGGAAAAAAGTGATGAGTTTACAAACTTGCTGGAACAAGAATGTGAAAGGTAAGGTCACCTCTTACCATAGTACTAAGAAGTATGTATAATTTAACATTACATCTAAGGATCTGTCTCCTTTCTTATTTTGCATCCACTAAAAATCAGAAATATTTCCAGAATTGTATTTTGAGAGCTCAGCTGTGAAAACATAACTAATGACTTCTAACAAACAGTAATGTCTACATCTCCATCAGCCAGCAAGGTAGGTCAAACAGCTGGCAGATTCTTCAGCACTGTTGCAGGATGCCAAGGACGTTACTCTGCAAAGAATACAGGGAGACATGCAGACGCATGAAGTTATAACCAACAGGAAGCAGGTGAACCTTTCAGTGCATTTTAGAGGCTTGGTACACACTACACTATGTGAGGAACAGAATATGTCATCAGGCATGCAGCCTTTCATGGCAGAAGAAAAAGACATGAGGAAAAGTAGGTGTTTGGACAGAACACAGAAATACAGAGAGAGAAAGCAAAGGCAGAGGATAATTTCCAGAAAGCTTTGAAAGTAAGAATGGTAAAGTTCTCATATCAGTGTTGACATAAAACCCATAAATGCAGCTTTATTTTTCAAGAGTAACCTAAAAGTGCCACAGCTTGTTTAAGCACAGTGTTACTTTCAATATCAATTCTCAGAAGAATTAAGAAGAATCTAATGTCATTTACTGCCTTTAAAAAAAGCCACTTTATACTGTGACTTCTCTGAATCTGCAATAAAACTGAACACATCCTAAGGAAAAAAAATATCAAAGAACATTTCCTATTCCCTGTATAGCTAGCCCAGAAGATAGCAGAATATTGTCTCAGTTTCCTTTCGCTTAGGAACAGATGGAAATGTTTGGGTGTGAGAACGTCAAGCCTATTCTAAACTCACATTATGCACAGATAATTCTTCCTTTGCTTGGCCTGTGTAACATCATGTCCTACGTACTCTGGCAGCGTTCACCCCGTGTGCTGCACCTCTGTCAAAGGCAGCACACACCGAGCACACAGCCGGATTTACGGCTCGCAGCTACAGAGGCTGCGGAAGAAAACACTTTGCTTCTCAGGAAAATGTGTAGAGATGCAGGCAAGCATAGGCACATACAGAAAAGCACATACTAGGAACTCTTCTTGGGAATCATCATCAATCAGGAAGCAAACCTTGAGATCAAGGGAAGTTTCCATCTCTGCTGTCTTGTCAAAATTCGAGACACTCATCTCTTAGAGGCAGAACTAGACAATTCCACTTACTGAGTAGCAAAATGTTACATTAGACAATGCGCTCACACTGTGAAAAGCTGCACAGAAGACTAAGCATTGGAATAATTTGGTTTCTTTAAACAGGATAGACATGGGATTAAAACCCTCTTCCCTGTCCCTCCTCTATGTCTCTCTATCCCTCCCCCTCTGCCCCACCTCTGTTCCCATTACCAAGACGACTGTAAAGCATTTACCATTATTGCCTGCTACATTTAGTCAAGCTGCCTGGAAAACGGTGGGAAGAGGGGGAATACTGAGGTGCTTAAAGAGCCCTTAGAGGATATAATAATAGATTTCAGATTAAGTCTCAACTTTTTTTCCTTTTTTTTTTTTGAGTACGTATTTTATGTGGAAAACCTTAAGGGGGTGTGATGTCACTTGCTGAGCTGATTCCAAATTGTTTGCCAAGTAATGTCACCATCAAGATCTCCATGCAGTTGCCTGCCATAAAAAAAAAAAAAAAAAAAAAAAAAAGAAAAGAAAAACCCAACAAAAAACCCACAACCAAAAAAACACTCAGCAAGTTAAGTCACAGCTCTTCATACGTGAGCCTGCCTGACATGGCAAAGTGACCTTTTCTTCCACTTCAAAATCCTTACTCCAACTTACATTTTCTCAGGATGCAAATTCTGCATTTGGATTAAGAACAACTAGAACTCTATAAAAGTTTCACACATAAAGCAATGACACAAATTTTTGCTTACACCCAATACAAGTTAAAAAAATAGCAACAAGTATTCAGCAATGAACTTACTTTTTGTTTTCAGCCAGAAGCAATATCCTCTTCTATGTGATGGATATATAGCACTCCAAACAGTATTTCAGATTCAAAGCAAAATCCCTGACTTTCAATTAGTCAAAGAAGTGCCTTGCTTTTATCAAAGATCAAGACTACAGTATATGCTAAAGATATCCTTGGAGGATATAGAATGTATACAAGCCAAAGAAGGTACATGAATAATATCTGACTATGTGATCAAAAGGAAAAAAACTTACATGTTATGAGACAATGATGCTGAGATTCTGAAAACGACTTCTTGTGGCAAGAATATAGAAACTATTAGTTAGATCCAAGTCTTACAAACTGTTCTGGATATATTTTCAAATAAGGCAGAAAGAAAGCACTTCCTCTCTTTTGCCTGTGTGCTCAGGAAGAACAGAACTGAAGAATTCTTAAATGAAAATTTTAGTGATGAATTTATCAGATGATCATATTTTACATAAACTAGACAATCCTCCATCTCAAGGGCCTTTCTATTGCCTTATGCCCTTCATTGATGACATCTCTCATTGAAAGAGTTAATGTTTGGATTGTGCAAAATGTAAGAGTCTTCAATGACTCAGTAAAAGTTCTTCACCTTAACCATTCAAGAATTGCTTTGACTTTACAGTAAGGCAACAAGACTGTCCTCAGCAATTGCACATTGTCAGATTTGGGAGTTCAGGCTCATGACAGGATGAGTGAAAACTTTCCAGATATGAGAACCAGATTAGCATTCAATGTTAACCCTTTAGGCATTTTAAGCATTTTTCTTGTTGCCAGCCAAAATCGAATCCTCCATAGCTTTGCTGTAGTTCAGAGACAAAGACTGATCTTCAAACTGAACAGTCTCATTCCTTACAACAGACATTTACCAGCAAACAAAGAATAACGCTAAGTTACTGTCATTGTATTTATTCATCTTCAGTCACACTTTTAAAGCATGGAGCCACAAACAAGCCACAAGCCTGACAAACCCCAAGCATATTAGGAAAAGTTCTGTGGAAGAAAAGAGGCCAATGGACAACTGGATAGGTCTTTCCTGCACTTCAACATGAATCACTGTGTGTGTGTGCAGACCAGACAGGAACACCAAGACAAACAACCTGTGCATGGTACTGTAGCAGATCAAGCCAACTAGAGACCAGAAGGGAAAAATTTGTTGTATTGTTGGAGCTTAAAGAAACAATAGCACCAAAGTCCAGAGGAATGTAAAAAAACCAGTAAGAAATCCAGAAGGTAGATACACAGACTACTAGGTGCACCTGAAGAACCATACCATAAAAGCTACTGGCCTTGTTTATAAACTCTTGCATTTCACGGGGTTGGAAGATGGAGAGCAGGATTAAGGACTATGAAGATACTTACTTCAGATTCTAATGCAGAGTCCACTGTATCTTCCCTGAGGATGTATGCATTAGTCCGAAATCACTTATCCACATTCCATATTTTTGCAGCACAGTTAAATAATAAAAGCTGCTGTTTTAGAAAACATTTTACAAGGATAAAATATGAAACTAGAAGGTTTTCCAGATATGCATGTTTCTAGTTTGAAAACACAAGCCATATGCATACAAGTATTTAGGCATTTACATAGTACTCTCTACCCTACACAAAAAAAAAAAACTCAAACAAACCAAAAGAACCCAAAAGAGCAAAATAGTAACATGTTTAGCACTTACACAGTCTTTTTCCACTGCAAATCTCAAGGAGCTTTAAATATTATCTAAGCACAGCTATTCCCCTTTTCCATTTACTAAAAGAAAATAAAGGTATGAGGAAAATAAATCAATCACAGGTACCTGAGGGTTAAATTGGATGAAAGGAAGAAATGCCCCAATGTATAGGTATGTTCCATCTTCAGATTTTCTACATCCTATACAGACTCTCAACTACACAAAGGGTAAAGCTTTATTACGAAGATACATAGAAGTTAATAAGTGAATGTTATTCAACAGGACAGGGAAAAAAAGGAGTTTGCTAATAAGCAATTTAAGTAGATTTTTAAAGGCAGTTATGATAAATTTTGCTCACAGAATTCAAATATTAGCACAAAACTCTGCAGTTTGGTATAGAAGAAATTAATAAGATCTTAAGGTTAAGGATCATCGACTAATATGAGGGTCTTTTTCTATGAAACCTAGTCTGCAGAAGTCTCACACCTCTAGTCTTTCTCATGTAACAAAACACCACAAAACACTGCTTTTTGCTCCAACTGCTGCCACCATCAATGCCAGTTAATACAACAACCTGTTAAGTGATACAGGTTGCAAGTGGTCTCTGGAGGTCTCCAGCACAACCTGCTGAGTGCAGGGCTAACTCCCCAGTCAGAGTAGGTTGCTCAGATCCTTGCCCAGCTGATTATTGAAGATCCCCAAGAGTCAGTGATTGTGCTGGCTGGTTGCCTGGGCTCCTGATGCAAACTCAGGTATCTTCACCAAAAGACCTGTTCCCTCAGTTTCATTGTAGGCATCATTCTGGTGTGGCTTCTGCACCATATTCAACCAAAACTGCTCCCAATAAAAGCTTAATAACATCTCTTCTGGCAAAGCTCTGAACTTAATCCATCTTCAGTTTCTCTGATAATTTGGTTGCCTTGGGCACAAATGAGCTTTCAGCACTTCCTTGCCATCTTACCCACACGGTTTCTGTGACTCCAGCTTGGGATCATTTCTCTGAGTGTCCCACACTGTACTCTGAGTTGGAAACTTATCACTGTCCACCTCTGCTCTGTTCATAGCACTCCATAAGTCTTATTCTTTATGTCTTTTCTTCATCCATTCACTCTCTGTGCTTCTCCTCACAGAAACTCCTCATCAGGCATCATCTCTATGATGATGACTCAAGTGTACTTTAGCCATCACCAAAACAACAAATCTCACCATACAAGCAACCTGTCATCATTCCAAACTCCATGAGAACAGAAGGGTATCAGTCTTTTATCCTTTGGCCCTTGGCTTCATCTTTACAATCCTCTCATACCTCCATTCTTAAAACTGGGGTAACAAAGTCATTCTGCTTGTATGTACCTAGACATCAGCTTGTTGTACCTAGACACATTTTTACATGAGCCTTTCTACATTTAAGTCTCACAAATTCTTGTTCATAGCACCCCCAAGAAAAATAAATATTAAAAACCAAAAGAACAAACCAAACCCACACACACACACAAATAAACCAAACTTATATTTCTGTACTTCCAAATAATTAAATCCTTTTCCAGGCCCTCACATAAAAAATACTTTTTGATCATTTCCACATTAGCTATTTCAGCCTTCTCTGTATCTTCCCTGGATGCACACTCAATACTGAATTAAGGCTATGTTTTTTCTCTTGTGTACCTTCACAGTACACTCTGACCCTCTAATGCAATGTTATTACATGTACTAAACATCACACTAAAACTGTACCAAAATTAAATTATATTAAAAGACTGCTCAGGGTTTGAGTTGGTAAGAGGTAATTTCACAAAACTGAGAGCTCTAGGCAAAGTGTTTTGCATTTATTTTAAAGTGTCAGATGAAAGTAATTGCTACCCACAGTAGATCAAGTAAACAGTGCCTGAAATTCGGGACAGGGTATGAAGGAAAGAAGGAACCATCTTAACTAAAAGGTGAAGTGTTAGTTGCCAGCATAACATTGCTATACTTTAATTCAAACACATTTACACATTGGAATAATGATATTTTGCATGCCCAGCTCTGGAAAATTCAATATTCTGGAAGAGTGGGTATAATTAATATTTGCTATTTTGCTTAATGAAGCCAATTAAATATTTTAAGAAGCAGGACCTTATCTCTACAGAGAGCTGCAGTAAAAACAAACACTGTCAACTTATTTATTCTACACGTGTTACCAGCGGTTTTTAATTTCATGCACACTGAACTATTGTTGTAGATTGCATTGTACTCAAATGCAATCATTTCCTTTTAGCTTTCTGGCAATGAGTTATATGTATTACATATGCTGGAGACTATGTCTTGCAAGTTGTAAAATGGATGCCAGATCTGTGTACATTTGACCTTTTTCATGGGTATCTTGTGTTCTGTAGGTGAAGAAGAAAGACCCACCACAAGCACAACATTTGCATTCTTATTCTACATTACACTACAATGAGACAGTCCCACTAATAACACCACTGAGGCACAAAGAGAAGCTCGAGGAAGTGATGTACACAGATTAATTACCTCATGCTCGTATGTGGAAAACTATGTACTGTTGCACTACATAACTTTCAACAGATGTTGTGAAATCAAATCATTGTCACAATTCAAGGATTTGAAGATGCTTACAACAGCCTTTGTGCATGACGGAAGATAAAAATACTTTATCTTAAAGCAAATAAATAGAATTTAGGGTTAAGATCCCAAAACTGTTAAACAAGGTCACATCATGTTTCTTCAATGCAAAAATTCAGGAATAAATACAAATACAAAGAGGGATTTCAACTCAGTGTTAATGTAACTGAGAAATTCTCTCTAGACCTGTGGTGCAATTCAAAATTATTCCACCTACTGTCATTAGCAAGGAGATGTGAGATCTAGATGATAAATATTTCTCATGCAACTCCACAGACATTGGTGGAATGACACAGACAAACAGATTCATATTTAGGGGTTTTTTTAATTCTGGGCACGTAACATGTCTGTTCATTGTTTCAGGCACACTATCAATATTAGCAGCCAATACTATCATTGCACACTTGGAGGAAGGGAAGGGCACAATGAATAACTTTAGCCAAAGGACATTTTCCTACACTGCTACTCTCTCTCCCCTCATGTGTGGGGAAAGAGATGCTCATTGCCCTCCCTGCAAAAGGACATAAATTCTGAAAGGGACGACTGTGGAAGGCCACCCTTGGTGGTAGCCCTGGTCAGCACTTTTAACCCTCATGTCAGAACTCAAAGGGAAAGTTGACCTTTCTAAGCTGGCAAGTCTCAGCATATTTATGGCTCTTGTAAATCAACACCTAAGCAGTGACCAGCATGGGCGATGAAGCAGTGGCCAAATATGCTCACGGGGAGGCACTGCCCTCAGTAATGGGGCACTCACTCTACTCACCAATTTACATTTCCAAATAAGACTGAGTGCACCACTCCATGTGTAGCACAGCATAACAAGCCTAATCATAAGCAACAATAGAAGCAGATGACTGTACCAAGACCTGTGACCAAAAAAAGACAGGGTGCACTTCTGATTCATTGCAGGGTGGGGCTGTGAGAGAGGGAGAAATTGGCACAGGATTTTGTAACTGTAACTTTGAAAAGCAAACACACAACATCAGAGAGACAGAAAAATCCCTAAATTGTTCTCCAGGATAGAAAACTTGACACTACCATAATTTTCAAAAGAAACCCCATTGCTACGGGAAAAGATGTACTCCTGTTGGTATGTGAAGGAGGAGAAATCTCAATGAAGTTAAGATCTTTCTCATGGCAGAAAAATTTAAGTGACTTACATGTGCTATAATTAGTTTCATATCTTAAAAACTGGCAGGAGAAAATGGCCATGAGAACTTAGAATGCAGGTCACACATCAGTTACCAAGACTTGTGATCTAAACTCAACCGAGTTTCCCATGGCATGCTGTGAGCTTCAATGCATTCATGCCCAGCTAGAAAACCTCTGAGCATTATATATACATGTGAGAGAACCATGCATGGGAGACTGCAGCAATTTAAGAAAAATGTCTCAGCCTCAGTCTCTGTGCCAAGACAGTAATTTTAAACAGAGAATAAATAAAAAGCTCAGGAGCACTAAATCTGTTAAGAACAGAGATTACTTGAAAAAATTGTTAAAAATAAACACCAAAATCTTCTCACATGGTGATTTTGATTTTCACGTAAGTACATTATTTTGTTTCTTGAGTCTGAAATGTACATTTTAGAGCCTTTCAGAAAACCACCACACACTGGGACAAGGTAACACAACCTATTTAGAGTCTGAAGATCAAGAGTGTGAACACATTGAAAAAATACGTTCAATATTTGAACCTTTCTATTAAGAAGACTGGAAAAAAGCACAGAAATTATCTAAAAGTTCAGGAAGGACATATGAACTCTGGTTTATAAAATTTGTGATTCAGACTCGTGTATGCTTCAGTGTGTGTAATGACGAGGCACAGGTCGGGTAGGTGGCTCAGCGTAGAAAATGGGAGTAGACAGAAGGAAAGCTACTGGACCATCTAGTCTCTCCCTTGCAATAGAGGGTTGTTCTCCAAATGCAGTGTCAACAATTTTACTTTTATTTCAGATGTCCAAAATACAGAAAGGTCTCAATCCCTCTAGAAATGTTCTATAAAAGTTGCATTGTCATAAACAAAATTATACTTTTCCATTCATTCAACAATTCATTCTCTTTAACAGCTCAATACAGTACTTCCTCTACTGAAAGATACTAAATACTTGGCTGAGACTGAAAAAGAACCTTAAGGCCATTTTGGTAACAGAGAGATCCATAGCAGATAAAACCCCTAGGAGGAGAGTTTGAGTGGGCTGCAGCAAGGTCTGCTGCTTCAGGACGATTCTGAATGGAGAACTGCCCACTCCCCTTCTGTGGTAGGTCTCAGCTGCACACCCCTTGGGATAAAATCTCACACAATGGTCCCTGTGAGGCACGATTTGAAGGAACTCCAAAGACTGAGCAGGCAGAGAATTAACCAGTCCCTTCACTCTCCCACAGAAAAGTTTATGCTGGGAAACATGGCTGGTAAAAACTGAAGCTTGTACAGACATTCTGACAAGGGAAAGCTCCAGCACTAAAGACTCTCAAACCCCAACTTGATCATCAACAACAGCAATAAGCAGATTAAAAACCCAAACCCAACAGTTATGATGACTACTGAGAGATGTCAGGGGAAGTATTCTGCCATAGAAAACTTTTATTCCTCTCCCCTCCCCAAAATAGGAGATTAAAAGATAAAAAGAGACAATAACACTGAAATTACTCAGTTAAGTGATTTATATCTGCCAGATTTGGCCTAGCATCAGTTACCTTCTCCCAGACTCTGCCTTTGTGTTGGAGAAGGGAAACTCACTGAATCCAGAAATATGGTTGTTTTCAAATGTGTACATGAGCTTGATGAGATACACCTTGCATAGGTCTGCTCTCATTCTCTGACCAAGATCCACTGAGCATCTTCAGCAGAGACAGCATCCTAGTTAAGGCACAGCAAAAGTACATCACTAAAGCTGCTCTTTGCCTTATTTACTTCCTTGCCAATACCTTTCAAGTCACATGTTTTGCTTGAAATTACAAGAGCTGATTAAAAACCTGCAACTTAAAACAGAGCTTTTCACTTTTAAAAGCAGACAAGGTCTTGGCTTTTACATGCTACTGGGAAATTCCTTAGCCTCAGCACTTTGATTCACAGCATCTGCAATTCACTGGAGAAAGAGATGTGTCTCAAAAACATTATCAGGTACTAACAGGTACTAAACCCTGTTTTTCTTGAACTACCCCTCCATTTCAGTAAACCATAATTATTACCGTCTCACTTGCACTTCCTTACACACTCTGCTAGCCTCCTTCCTCCTCATAGCCTGAACAAAACCAGACAACCTTGTGGAAAAGGAAATAAAACCTAGCAGAAATGGAGACCATGCACCCTCCTCTCTCTTCACTCTGATTTGTTTGCTAATATGTCAGGGTTATCAGGAAATTCTGAGCACTGTAGACCTTATTCTGACATATAAATTTATGACTATTAAGATGAATTTTAGGAATGTTCAGATTCTACAATTTGCATTTAAGTCATCAGGAAATTGGGACATAATTTATTAAATGTTTAGACAAGATTTCACATGTTTCTCATTTCAAAATTTCATTTGCATCCAACTGAGGAACTGAGAAGCAAGACCCACTCCCTGAAATCCTAAAAGTCTCCCTTTTTTTCAACAGTCTTGCCAGCTAAACTCTGGATGTCTTTGTGTTCTGTCAGACAGAAGAATGAGTCAGTCTGTCCCTAACTGGCTTTCTAAAAGGGAAATTAAGAAGTTTGACGACATATTTGGATAAACGCACTCACTGGATAAAGTTACTTAACTTTTTATATCTCTAAGTTTGCTATAAACCTCCAAAATCCTTATAGGCTAGATTTACGTGTAGCCAATAAAAACGATAGGTTATAAATAAAGTTAATGAAAACCACTTTATTAAAACTCCAAGGACCTTGTAAACATGCTTATCAAAGCTTATCAAAGCTTCTCCACTGTAATACAGCACCAGATCCATAAATTCATGTTATTAATTGCTAGTCATCCACTCTTATTGAAATATCCGCCCTATATAGATTGTCTTCAGTTCAGAACCCAGTTTTATCATGGTCTGTGAACACAATGTAGCAGCCAACACTGTAGCTCTGACTGAAGAAGCAGTGAGTAAATTCTGAGTTTACACAGTTCAATTCTCCTGAAAAGACAATGAAAACTACCGTGATCATCTGCATGCGCTTTAGGTCTCCCTGAGCACACCATTTGGCCTAGAAATAAAGGATGATTGAAATATACAGAACTGAACCTACAGAAGGGCACAAATGCTGAGCTGATTTAGCTTCCTAAGCCCTGAGTTTACCAGAGGGTAGTAAGGTTTGTAATACCACTTTGGAACGCATCATTTCTTGCAACAGCAAATACCCAACAGCATGGTGTATAAATCAATAGTTTTATCAAAGGAATGTATCTTACAGATCCAAGATCCTGATCTCTGTGAATTCCCATCTTCTTTAGCTCTGTAGTAACTTCAGACACAAAGTAAGAAAAGCTGGCATTCTAATACAAAGAAAGAAAAGAAGGCATTCCAAACAGATCTTTTACTAGTTGCATAACATAAAACGTTCATTACATGAATTATACATCAGCCTGCTTTCCACATATGCTTATAAGCATTATCAAATTTTAAGACTAGTTTGGTCTAAATTTCTTGTCTGCAACTAATCTTAAAATTCAGCTAATTCCATATAATATCAGCTTGCATCGCCAGCATTTCATTAAAGTGTGTAGTTTAATGGTTACGTACGCAAAGACCTGAATCTCGAAACAGTACACACAACCTTGCCCTTGGATATTCTGATTACCAAATGCAAAGATAGGTGGTTTTATGATACACAGCAGATATCCAGAGAATTTCTCGGAGAAGACTGAGAAGGAGATGTTCATGATAAAAATAACATCAGATGAAAGAATTTTCAAGGTGCTAGGAGAAAAAAATTAGCTTTTTAGCCATCTGACAACAAGACCATCTCCATGGCTACATCTTTGAAATAGTTCTAGTACCAAAGCACAGATTCTGGCATTACAGTCATATTTCATAAAGTGGTTGAGAAAATGATGCAAAAAGAGTTCAGTTTTATTAGACTGTGGAAGACTTTTGGAATAGGATGCAAAATTTTACCTAAAATAAAATAAAAATAGGCTACTGGTATTTAATCTTAAAATTAAGATGAAGACTATTTAAACTTAACAGAAAGTTGGCAGGTGCAGATACAAGCACAGTTCAGGATGACACACCAATTAGGGATGCAATCATTAAAACTCTGTATTCTTGGAAATAAAGCATTTAAGTAGCTAATGAAATTTGACAGGAAATAGCAAAGCTCTGTCTAACCAAAGAGCATTTCAAACAAGCAGAATTTTAAAAAAAAACAACCAACTACAAACCAAACAGCCAAAGAACAAGGGTGCAAGGACTCCTATACAATTTCAAGAATCCAACATAAAAATCAGTCTGTTGCAAATGTGGCCAGAGATAGAATGTGATTTTATATTTCTAAACTATGTGAGAAAAACATCCAGAGAAATATGATTATACTATTGATAAGAATTTAAATCAAAATTAGAGAACAGATTATACTGATGTAGGAGCTGTACAGCCGCAACAAAAAAAAGAAAAGCAGAAAAGCGGAGCAAAACAAGATAAATGTATTTAATTGCGTAAAAGCATATCCAGACTTTCTGTGAGTTGAAGTACATCTATAAACAGATAATCATACAAATGTTAGACTACTGATCATCAATCCAAAATAATGACAAGGGTTGAAATCAGAATCTGGAGACCTTTCTCCTCTGAACAATGAAGTATGAAATTAATTTGGCTCATTTGTCACAACCTCTTTTTTATTTGTATTTGTCCCTGACTGACCGCATTGAATTCCAATGTTTTGGAGGTCAAGGAGGTTTCCACATTAGACTCTTTATGGAGAAAGAGTCTGTGAAGCCATCTGAACCCAAATAACAGTTCTACTAGCAAGCAGAAAAAGCTTTAAATCAAATTTGTACAACACAAAGCAACAAGCTTACTACCACTTTACCAAGGACTAAATGGTGTTTAAGTATTCTAAAAGAACTTGCACGAGAAACTGATGGACTATTTTAAAGCTGACCAGGAATTGGGAGGCAGTACTAGTTTTTAACAAGAGAAGAAACTATAGTAAAGAAGAGAACTGGCATACATCGGGTGAACACAAAAATCTCCAGACAGTTAAGGGGAAAGCAGAATGATGTGCCAAGTCTGTTCTCCTTCCCCACCTGTCCTCAAGTAACGCTTTGCTGTTCTATCCTGTTAATCCTGGTATCTGAACTGAAGCAAGACGAACTGAGCTTAGAGCAGTTCATCTACCCCTCTCCCAGCATGGATACGTTTCTCTTTAATGTGCATTTAAAAACCCTTGAGGGTTTGACTATTTACATACAACTGTTTGAAACAGATACTTACAAAGGCCTATTTTTAACTGAGTTTCTTAGCCCGTGCACCTATGCATCATCATCCCATTTTTTCATCCCTAAGCTAATTTCAACTAAAATGCAAGAAAGAATCGAAGACTTTTGAATTATTCTGTGTCTACTGGGCTCTTGAAAACAGGTATCTTTTAGTGTCCAGGATATTAAGCAAGAGTGCAGTTTGACCCCACTAAGAGTACATTGCAGAAAACCTTTGTGTTCCTCCCAACAGGATGGAAAGCCTGGTAGCTTGCACATTATTGGACAATAAAACACGTCCAGTCATAAGCAAAACTTCCATAACTCATTTTGTTTCACTATACAAACAGCCAGCTTTTTTCCACAGCAAATAATGCTGGTTTTACAAACAGCTACCCATCCTTACTGCACCCAAATGAAGAAGCAATATCAGAAGTTTGATTTGCCATTGCAAAAGCTGAATATTTGGACAGCTGTAGAATATCACAACCTTTACTTTTTACTTATTTTCTTTCTAAAAATCGAAGAATGAGATCATAGGAACCCATGCATAAGTCTCTTGAAAATATCTATAATGAAATATTTAGTCAAATTTTAAAGAAATAAGTACTAGCATGTGGCGTCATAGTTTCAAAAGAGCTCAGGCACGCATCCTCCTAGAGAGCCGCAGCCAGACTTCCCAATGAAATAAGGCATGCAGCAGTTCATAAAAATAATGGGGAGAGGAATAAAGATGCTGAGCTCATGGGAACAGTTAGGCTTTTAAAAATTATTCCAAATAAAGCAGAGCTCTCCTACCTCCAAGAAGAAAGGGAGAGGCTGTTTGTTTTTAAAAGAAAAATACTAAAAATAGCTTCAATTACCTTTATCTCAAAAAATGCTGGAGAGAACATATCACAAGTCCTCTTCAAATGAATGCACACAAATAAAAGAGCAATTAGCCAAAATGTATATGATGAATATTTAAGACATTGAAATACCTTCAAGAATTAGGACACAGGAATATTTGGATCCCAACACAAGATGACACTAAGACCAGGAATGCAGAAAAAATCTGTCCTGAACCATTTTAACACCATTCTACTTCCTTGTAGCATCCAGACCTCCACCTTAATTATGTAAGAAACTTCTCATGTTATTTTGTTTGTTCAGCTGTTATAATTGCAGTGGGAAAGAAAAAGCTGATGATTTGCTGTATTACACTCAAGAAGTCCTTCCTTATTTGACACAAAGTCCTCACTTTCCTGCATAAAATAGAATGATGATGCTGTAAGTCATTACAGGTACCAAGCCTTACTGTCATTGCATTCAGAACAAACACATAAAACAAGAGAGTACAAACAACTACATGTTAAAGCAATTTGTAAATACTTCATAAAGTACATGGACATAGCAGACATTCATATGCGAGTTTTTATGCTTTTTTTTTTTTACATGTTTATTCTATTTGATCCATCTGTTCCCAGATACTTCAGTCCTTAGTATTAAAATCATTCAATTTCATTTCCTTTTCTGTTCTTGTCATCAGCTCTACAGAGTACATATTTTCGCAGTCATTATGGCAAAACATGTAGTTTTGGTTGCAGCTCAAAAAGAATCCCAACCTTTGCTTCCTATTCAGATTATGTTTCTGTTTCTCCATTCTTACACGAGGTATCCAGATGATCTTATGACAGGTATATCACAGCACCTTCTAACACAGAAGTACAGCCTAACATGGAGCAAGTTCTGTCCTCCTACTGCTCATGTCCCCCCCTCTGGTTTTGACTGTAGCGGTAAGTTACGTTCAGAAATGAAAGACAAACTGTTCCATGCTTGGCATTAAAGGCAAGATTCAGCATATAGATCTAAAGTGGGGGGACTTTGTTCAGATGCCTCCATTTCGGGGCTGGTGCCCAAGATCCCAGTGCTGTCCATGGAAATACACTCACGACAGCTCCATTCAAGTGCCTGAAGACAGGCATCTTTACACAAACTAAAATCCCACTCCAGAAGTGATAACTTGTAGATAACATAGCCAGGTCACCACTCCTTTCCATAGCCTCTCTTTGATTAGGCAATTTGCAGGATAAATCTGTACTGGGCTCTTTATTTGTAACATGATCACTTGCAGCACAGTTTCTTGTACTTCTCCCTCATGTGCAGGTATTGACCAATGGCTCTGACGCAGCTTATCTGTTTCACATCTACGGCATCTGCCCATTCAGCTTTCCTACCATTCCATTTCTGCTGACACATTCAGACTTCACATTTCAGTTTTGAGGAAACATTCTTTTCAAAGGAAATGAATTCATCAAATTGGGGGAATGAAAAAAAAAAGGCAAACAGCAAAATCACAGAAATATCTGAAAATTACACACTTCACAGAAGTCCACTAAGTTGCATTTTGCATTCTGAGTTTGGAGCAAGTGGAATGTGATAAGCAGATATGCCATGTATGGTGGAATTTGTGTCAGTCCTTACTAGGATACACTTGGTAGGAAAAAATAAAAGTTAGGAAATTGGTGCTAAAGGCACATGGTTAAAAAAAAAAAGAAATGTGAGAAAGAAAAAAAGTTCTTTGATTACTGCTGTCTTTTCTCATTACTCAGGTAGAGATATCCCTATATATCAGCAAAGGAAAGGAAAAATATATAATGACATTTTCATGGGAAGGGGAAAAAATACAGCCCCTATTTGATTCTTAACTGTTTGGCCAAGCTTAGAGTTACAAAATGTGTTTACATTAAGAACCTGAGGTTTGTTTGAATGTTTACTTTATAAAAGTTCTGAGTTGAGAAGCTTGCAGAGTGAACTGCATGATGCTGTCAGTGTAAATTACAGGTTTTGTTTGCCACAGCCCTGTGCAATGAGCAGCTGGCCAAGAGCCAAACGAAAGGGCATAATTTAAAACACTCAATCAGTTATATTCTGAGACATTTTGTTTAGTGTTTAATAAGCTCTCCAGGGATGGAGAAATTACTAAAGCACATTGTCCTGACATGAGCTAAAATGGTCCTCTCGTCTCCACATTTCTGGGAATTTGACATTAATGCATTAGAGGAACGTAAGTCCATATATATACAAATACACACACATGCTCGTATTTTTCCACACATGTATATTAAGATACATTTTATTTTACTGATTTGCACATCTGATGCTCTTTATTGCATTCCACCTTTCAACTGAAACCTCCATAGTCAGTGAAATTTCCATGCCCATTTATACATTCACTCATCTCCTCTCTCTGATTTCTTGTTTCATATGTGAAGAGAGGACACAATCAAATGCATCACACACAATGCATCATGAATGGAGAGTGAAGGCTCTTCAGGAACTGTTCTTTAGTTTACCTCATAGTATGGAGAAAGACAGCCTCTATTAACATAAAAACAGGGTAACTCCAAAACTAAAAGTACATCAAAAAGTTTGTTTCTTTTATTGATGAAGAGATTATGACATTTCAACCAGAAATTCCAAAGGCCAGAAATTTAGGAAATTCTGCTGAGCCTTTAGATGAAAAACAAAGGCACTGAAACAGTTAATACTTGTTCCTGAGGATTCATCAGCATGCATGAAAAAGAAGGGAAAAATATTATTTTGAAATCAAATGTATCTCTGATTAGAAATCAAAATAAGACATTATTACAGAAGAAATTATTCTGTCCGTGCTTATCTTACAGTTTGCCTCCTACACTTCTGTTAGGCATCCTATGCCAAGAGTCCTGATATTATGCTAGAACAAGTGTCCTAACATGCTTTACACAATCTTTTTATTCTCTGCTTCCAAGTCACTATGAAATAGCAATGGCTGTTGTTGGTGCCCTAAATACATGTAAATCAATACGAGAAAAATTAAGACATTTTGAATTCCTGGAAGGAAGCAAAGAGAAAGGAGTTTGTAATGCCTATTCCCAGATGGGGAGGAATCAACCAGAAATGTAAAATTCCTGTCCTGGTGACCATAATCTCAAGTGCATTTAGGTTTCAGTTACTGTCATCTATTTACATTGTTGAAATATTTATTTCATTAGTATACAGGTAAGATATTTTTGCACACTTTAATTTCTCCACACTAATAAACTAACATCCTAGGAGTTTACATTTTTAAAAACATACAAACATTCTGCTTAAAAGGAAATGGTATAAAACAACATCAGAAGACATTCTAGACTTTAAAACCCAAATATTTACATAGGATCTCTGCTCTACTCATGTTGCATCCTCCTCTTAGAATATTTACAAACTTCAAATTACAATTTGCAATAAACCCCCAAAGCATTAGGTTTGTTGTCTCTTTAGTTTATTCAGAGAGCTCTCCAGAGCATGCAATTCTTAATCATCTCTAGGCAAAATTTCAACACAGAAAACAATCTACAACAGCACCAACAATCCAGACAGGATGGGGAAGTAAACAAGAATACTGATCCCCAAGACCATAGAAGAAACTCATCCCAGTACAGTAAACCAACACAGCTTATATTTGAGCCTGAAAAAAACAACTCCAATGACACTGGATAAAAGGATTTAAAGAATTTTGAAGAAGCTCAAATCTACTCCTATTAGAAGTTGCAGCTGAGAGAAGATCTCATCTTCTCAGCATTAGAAAAGGCAGATTGAACCCCACCATGGACTGTGATATCTAAATCCAACTCAATTTGCAACTATACTCAAAACAGTTCATACCCACTGCTGTGCACCAGCACAGGTCAGACACATAGAACTCAGAGCTACATATCAGAGTTTGATATTTTTCCAAATATCCAAAGCTGTACTTTAAGAAGCTAATAGTTAATCAAAAACAAGAGTGATTTCTTACAGTGCAACTAATTGCCAGTACTCTTGGTAAGAACAGGATCCTAAAGCTCAGCTGATCTAGAGAAGGCTGTATCATTTTATTAGGAAAAGACAAGATGCTGGTGGAACTTATGTAAAGATAGGTGACATAAAAGCAGAAATTTCAACCTTTAGTCAGGGAGGGATGACACAGCAGTGGCTGTCTCTCCTCCAGCATTCACTATATGGTGATTGAAGTAAAATGGAGCAGTAGAACTACTGTTCAACTCAAGAAAAGAAAAGGGAGAAAGGATGAATTCACTGCTAGCATTCCACAAGAAATAACTACTCGTGCACGTGTTCCATACCCAGCAAGCAGCCCATACATGTGCCTTTGAAATCTGCCCTTCTACTGGATGGTTGCCACTCATGGCACTACAACCTTGTTGCTTTACAAAGCTTGGAGTTTCCCACATCATAAAGATGTCACACCTTGAGACTACAGTTACATGGTGGTGGAGCACAACAACATAAGAGCCATGCACTGATTCCCTTCTTACACCTGACAGTGGGTCATAGTTTGAATGTTTTAGCCAATGTACTGAAGCAAAAAGCTCTACCTCAAACATGACAAGTCCTCACACCATTTTATGCTGGTGTGACGGCCAATCCAAGGAAAAACTCCAATCAGCTGAAGTGTTTATGATACAAAATGTAGTTCTCTCCTTAACCATTAGTTGCTCAGAAACCAAAACAAGACCAGAACAACAAAAAGACCAAACCTCTTTAAATGGCCTCTTCAAACTGATGCATAATTAGGAGGCAGGGCCTCATAGAAAGGATACATGTCCTTGTCCCTTCTGACCTGCATCACTGTAGTGCACACATTTGCAGGATTCTGCCTGCATGGAAGTGATTCCACCAAAGTCAATTTACTAAACTAAAAAACCAACAATCAAGCAAAATAACCCAAACAAATTACAGGGCAATTGAATGCATTTACATGTAAGTAAAATAAGACATACAGTAGCTACCAAATAGAGAATATTTAATAATTTTCCTGAAACTTCTTTAAAAACATCTCCTCTTTCCTCCCAAACAAGCAGTACATTAATAATTTTTGTTGTACAGGTTCCTCTCTCCACAAAGTTAGAAATTCTGTTCTTCCTTTTTCCCTCTAAAGATTTCTACATATTTCACATGCATTTTCCTGGCTTTCTGCTAACATGGGTGACGACCAGAATAACATAAATAGGTTTCCTGTCAAAACATTTGTTTTAATTCATTTTGCTGACAGTATTTGTGATGTCATTTACCCTGGTAGAGACACTAGCTCAGATTTCTCAAGTTTTCAGAGTGTTACTTGTTAACACAATACTAATTATGAAGGCTGTTTTCATTGATTTTGTTTTGCTTCTTTAAAAAGCTAGAGCTGGCTTTTTATCTATTTTTAGAAGTTTAACACAGCATACTTTCTGAATTTAAATAAGATTGGTAAAGCATCTGTCCTTCACCTCCCCAGAATAAGCTACATTTGCTGGCATAATGCAATCAATTTACCAGTATTTATAATCTCACATAAGACTTAGCATCTCAAAATTAAATCACTAGACCATAAAATCCCAGAGCCAAAAGAGGCCAGAGAGAAGAGTGAACAAAATTAAAATGTCATTTAGTCAATTTTCCTTTTCCATGCAAGGACTAAGATCCCCATGGAATAAGGGCAATAACATGACCAATCAGTTGCCAAGTTACAGTTCTCCAAGGGCCTCACCACTCTTCAGAGAAGAGGCCACATTTCTGAAGGCAAATGTGGTGGAAGACATTCTCCCAGGGTTTTGATTAATCATTTTTCAATAGAAAGAAAACAGACTGATTTCCTCCTAAGCATTTTTGAGAATATATTATTTAGATTGTAGAGTTTTCAGCTTCAGGCCAAAGTGCATTCCTAAACACACATTTTGAATGTCATCAGAAGCTCTACAAGACCAGTAGACGTTGACCTTGACCTTCCCAACAACACTCTCCCTTGAAATGAATTATTCAACTCAGGGCACAAAATTAAGTGAGGAAACAGAACGAGCTACCCACATTCTCTCCACATCACATACAGTTTGAGATACTACATTTTGCTTACAATCGTGCACAGACATAAGCATGGGTACAAACCCTTCTTTGACTAAAGTCAGCAGGCTACCTCAGCATGTACTTCACACTGGAAACACTATTTTGGATGATGCCTGTTTCAAGGACAGCTATTCTATTCATTAAGCAGTACATCTTATGTTGCATTAAGCCATAAAGATTCTTGCTAACTCAATATGGTAAAAAAAAAAAAAGCACAATACTGAATATTAAAATAAAGGAGATTTTCAATTCTTCCAGTTTTAAAATGAGACTCTGAATGAAGGGTGGTTTGTCTATTTGCATCCAGATTTCCCCCTCTACTCCTTGGCTGAGACTCTGAACCTCTCCTATCACCTTCCACTCCCTCAGAGAGCAAAGAAATTATGGAGGCACTATAAGATGAAGGCCACGTATAGAAAACCTGAATAAATGGAGCATACATTTTTGTCTTTAAATAAATCAGTCCCTCAGAAGTTAAGTGTACCAATTATGTGGCTAACATTAGGGCAACAAATTTTTCCTTGCCTTCCTATTGCCATATGCCTGTCATTTTTTTCCTACATTTTCCACTCACTGTTTCAAACATATGTTGCCACTTATATGCCAAGAAAGGAATCTCTGAATTACCCCCTTCAAGTATGATGAAATGGCAGACTGAATGGAGCCAGAGAGAGCACCATTAGCAGTTGTTCACACTTCTGTTTTCTCTTAACTTCCTCTTCTCCAAAGTTTATTCCTCCTATGCAAGGGGATGTAGAACTGTAAAGCCATCTATGACTCATGCTGCAAGATATATAGCTGCAGCCATGTACTGGAGAAGCAATTTTTTACTTTTTTTTTTTTAAGGCCACCTTAAATAAACTTTTTCTCCTTTCAGTTTCCAGATGGAAGATTCCTTTGTGAATCGCTTACCCAAGCATCAACACTGGTGATCCAACATTCTTTTCTTGTAAACTCACTGCTCAGTTTACCAGTGGTTTGCAGTCTCTCTCCCTGCAACTCCTGCTTCCCAGGGTCAGCTTGGGTACACACTTCACAGTTCCAGAGCAGTGGACCTCAAAGAACATTTATAGATGTTGCTGGCATAATTAAGATGCCCTGGTTTTTGTTGTCAAGAGAAGACCATGAAAAGCTAAAATCACGCAGATAATTCTTCAGAAAGGTGGGCGGAAAAAAAGAGTAAAAGATGAATGGAGGGGGAAAAATGGATGTTATCCACTAAAAGAGAAGTGAGCAACTACCTTGGTACCAATAAACAGAAGTAACTAGTCCATCGAAAAATAAATTTTTGAAACAGGTTTAAAATAACCAAGTGTTTCCAAAAGGAGTCACTCAATGACAAACAGCACAGAAGTAGATATGTTGGCCAGCTTCAAGAGAAGTTTGATGGAATAAAAAGTGTTACTAAACTAAACTGAATTCAAATAAAACTTCACTATTTTCTTCTCTGATGCTCTTGCACTGATAATCAGCATCACAATCACCACGTGGCAAGACTAGATCTTTTCCTTTTCTGGTTTTGTTTTTCTTTTCTTTGGATGGTTGATTTCAGATTTTTGGGTTCTTTTTTTTCTTGTTTGGTTAGGGTTTGTTGATTGTTGGTTTGTTTTTAATGCGAAGAGATGCAGACAGAGGTTTCCAAAGGAGAAAAGGGAACCATACATTCAGTGTCAGAAAATTACTTAAACTGCATAATCAGAGACTAAAGAACTACCTTTTGCCTCCATTTAAATTCTCAAGAGCATAATGAAACCAACAGAGATGCACAGCCTGAAACCTAGAATTTTCTTAATTTTGCAAGGCCACTGTTAATCACTTAAAGACATGGGTTTATGCTAAGGATGGAAACTATCCAGCACATCTTACTTTTATTTACACTGTTTTGTTATTGAGTGACTCTTCTTGGACATGATGGGTTATTTTCACCTGTGTTTTAAACCTAATTTTCATCCCAGGGTTTGATGCTTGTTACTTCCAAGGTGTCCTACGAAACTGACTGCAATTCATGCAGAATTATGCTTTTCCTTATGTCTCTGAGTAGTATTCAGGATTAATTCAGAGAGTCCAAAAAGTAGAAAGGTCATGTGGCAAGCTGCACTGTCAAAGAGAGAAATCCTACAGGTTTGATGCTTCCCTACCAAAACCTGGAGGGTGTTTGTGGTGGCGTTTTCCTTAACACATCAGTCACATGTATATTTAGCTCTCCAAATTAACTAGTAATCCTTTGTCCCAACGTCTGCTCCACAACTGGTATAAATATCACTGGAGGCTGAAACAGAAAGATGCCTACATGAATAACTATCAGGGAGAAAATGTCACACAGGCTCATCCCCCACCCAATCCTCCCCTCTCCACTTTTCTAAAGAGAACTGCAATAAGTAAAAGGAAAGCAAGTTGGTAGGATGCTAAACATCACCTATTGCCCACCCAATGGATAACAGCTGGAACTTGCATTCATCAAAATTTGCATATTAGCTTTATTAAGTCTACTGAGTGCTCATCCATGCTCTGTCCTGGATATGCATTTTCAAAAAAAAGGTAAAGCATTCCACTGTTTGCTGTGACTGGATAAAAATACAAGGAAGTTTTAAATTCTGCGGTACATGCCTCGCTTTTTACTTGAGAGTCTTCAGTATTATATACACTTCTGTCCCAGTGGTCCTTGAGGGATCAAGCAGAGTATTTTGAGGCCCACACTTCCAAAGTCAGTATCTTGTTTCAAGATTTTTTTGGGAGCACTGTCCATCTGAAACTGATCTGGTGAAGAACCAGGGGGATTCTGTGAAATGACCAGATCAAAGTTTTTATTTCTAAGGATATGTTGGGACAGGCACAATAACAAAAAGAACTTGTCAACGAGTTCCCACTCTTCAACAAATATACCTCAAAAGCAAAGTCAATATTGATGGATTACTCATAAGGGAGCCTAATTTAGTCTGGGAGCAGCGCAAGAGGGAAGAGAGGAACAAAACCCATGGCCTTGGGTTCAGTCAGCATTTTCCCTTAGACCTTCCTTTAGACCTTCCAGTCTAAAAGGTACACATATCCAAAGGCTGACTAGCAGTTTTAATTTGAAAGTTTGGTGCAATTTTACCCTGAAGCCACATATAAAAACTGCAGTAAGACAACACAGGAAATCACATGTAGATCATCATAACATAAAGCTCAGATTTTTTAATGCGGGGGTTTTGTTTGGGTTTTGGTTTTTAAATGTGGTCTTATTTCCCACAGAGTAAGGGCTTCCCTGTTTATTTAATTTTTTAATGAGGTTTATGAAATTCAGGTTCATTAAAACTAGACTGAGATCACAAAAAATACCACGACAATCAATAAAAGACTAAACTTTGGTATTACTTCCATGTAGCTTGAGAATATAAGCTCCATATTATACCTTTCACAAAAAAAGGTCTTATTAAAAAGGAGATCAGTTCTGAACTGGACCAATTAAAATCACCAGACACATTTTTTGCACATATGGTCCTGAACAAGTGAATAACTATAAAAAGTGCTTAAATTAGCTTAGAAAGACAAATTTAATATTCCATAACCAAAAAAAATTATTTCCGGTATTTTTAAGTGGATCATTTTCCAATAAATTAAAACCATAGACTGAGTGGAAATTGGTCTACCTCCTTTGAATTCATTAACAACAGGAATTACACCACATGAAAGTTCAGCAAATCAGTCTACAAATACATCCATAAAACTCTTCTGGTTCTTTCTGTTTGTTTCAATACATTTAAGTGCATTTACAGAAAGATGATGAACTCATTAAAGCAATTTAAAATCTTATTTTCTTTAGCTACACCCTTCCCAAGTGAATCCTATCCCCAGGCTATTATTTCACTTCATAGCTGTTGATAGGATGGTTAGGAAATGGTTAATTCTGCAAGATTATGTCTTCCATATGCAACTACCATTCAGCATCCCACCCTAAGGGTACAATCAACCAATAAAGGCTTTGTTCTGATTATGTAATGCATGTATTTGATATCCCACTTGAGAACTCTGTTGGATGTAAAGACAGCTATAGCCTAGTGACTTTGCAAATAAGATGATGTAATATTTCTCTGGAAGTAACAAAACATCTGAGCATGTTCACTGTGAACCGCAGAATTCAGAAGCCCAAGCACTTTTCAGTCTGAACCACTCAGCTGCTTGAGAGCTGTGTCCCCCTTTCTGGTTTGCTCGCTCTGTAGCACTTACAAACTTTCTGACACCAAGAACAGAATCACAATTTTCTTCCAAACTAGTCACACAAAAAGCCACACAGAACAACCCAACTTCATTTGAATTTACAAGTTCTCAAAAAAATGGAATAAAATTCTCTCCCAAATTGCATCTATGAACAAGAAAGAAAAAATGTTTTCTTTAAGTAACTTTAAGAAATGCATATGCCCAAAAGGCAGCAGCCAAAAGAACACCTAAGAGATCTGTGCAATTCTTAAGAGAGAAATTATATGTGGAATTCCAACTTGTATCAATATACCCATATCTTAAGAGTTATGAAGGTGTTTAACTTAGGATTTGCATTCAAATGTTGCACATGAACACATTCCCAGTGCATTCACTGCTCATCAAAGTAGAAACAGTAATAGCCTATAAATGTCATAAAACCATTCACACAAATACACACTTTAAAAGGACTTTTCACCTGATGGGATTTTAGATATAGGAGCTTTCATAATTCAGGTCAATGAAGAAGTGTTTTTTAAAAGGGAAGGAACATTTAGTGAACGTAAAATATTCAAATATTCACCAGAAAAATGACACAACAAAACAATAAGGTCCTATCATCAGCTGAGTAAAATCACTCTCAATTAAGAAATTACTATGAATAGTGAGAGAGATAGAACAATGTCAGGATCAGAAGAACGAAGACAGATACAAAAATCAAACCCAAAGCTCTACTAGAAAACAAAGTGAACACTTTTCTGCATTATGAAAGATGTGACCATTTGCACTGTCCTCAATGCCATGGAATTGACAGTAACAAGTTGCCCCTATTTGAAACACAAGATTTCTAACATAAGTCCATGCAGAAATGCAACACTCAGGCATTTTCCTTTCTAAACTCAGATTAACATCAAAGTGAAAAGCATGCATTTGTGATTCCTTGCAGATTACTTCCTGATTCTGGACCTCTTCCCCTTTCCATTGACCTCCCTCAGGGAACAAAAGTGCAATCAATAAGCCTCCCTGCATTCCAGTACAAATGCTAAAATACCTCTAACCATTCCTTCCCAGTCACTCCATTGGACATTGGCATCTTCACATGATCCTCCCTCCACCTTCCAATAATCCACTAATGGATTTTCTTTTTCCAACATGACAAACTGGAACCTCACCTGACAAATGTTAGCCTCTTTTATTGCTTTTGGCTCCTAGATGCACATAAAAAACAGAGAGAAGCAGAGAATAGCAAAAGAAGTGAAATCTTTTTAATAGCTGGTGCAGTAGTTAAAGAAAAAAAGATCCCAAACAAACAACTTCACAAGGTGATTTGGTCTCTCTATTATACTGCAGTTATGAAAAGCAACAAATTATTATACTTGCAAAAGGATCCACAAACATGATTCCCCTCCTTTTTTTTTATTATTTACATTAATGCTATTCCCTGAAGCCTGTAGGAATCCACAACCAAAAATGGGCAGCTTTGCTGCTTTTGCTAAGTACCTAAAATAGTGAAAATGCTTCCAAGAAAGCCCAATATTGAAGCAAAAGTAATGAGTCCAAGTTTGGCTAAATGACCCAAATTCTATGACATAAGTACATGTGGAACACAGAGCAGGACATCATTTAAAACTAAGGTATCACAAACAGCCCTCAGTCACTCGTTCTAAAAATTAACTAGCTGAAAGGAGTCAAAATCCATCGGAGCCATCGTTCACTGACGTTCAGACACACCCAGAACTGTGTAAAACTGCATACATAAACTTTTCAGAGTGATTCCCACCAGATCTGGAGGCACTTCAGAATTCCCTCCAACTCAGACCTTGCTCTCCACGAGCAAAGCCACCAGTAAGGGTTTCCACAAGCCTCTGAGCTATGTATGTTTAGGCATAGGGATACCTATGCCTACCACAACTGCTCCAAGAACTGCAACCATCCATCACACTGACCACTGAAAAAAATATACTTAGCAACATTTTTGGGCATGACTTGCTTTGATTTACATACACACAGATAGCTAAAAGTTAAGGCTCTACTTAGGTTCCCAAGCCCCAAGGTCAAAGGAATTTAATAGCTCTCAAAGTGTTTATTCTTGTCAAGCTCTGTATAACCTTATGTCACTCTGGACACATCTTAGGCTTCTAGCAAAATAACTCCTCCTATTTTGGTAGTGTTGGATTCACGTATGCTCCACTTTACTCAGCAGCAATATCAAGGACTGATTTGTTTTATGTGAGAAGAGCCTCTGCCCATCTATTAAGGAAACTTGAAATAAAAACAATTAAAATCAGAAAAATAGAGTAAACAGAAAAGAACTAACAAACTTCATGTGTCCCAAACTTGAATCAAACTAAGAGGTCATGCACAACTGGTTCTCATTTAACCAATACAACATACATTTGGAATTCAGAAACATACTTGTTCTTTTGCAGCTTTGTAGTTCTAGGCCTCTGTTTATTATAAATGGAATTGAGACATTTATGCATCATTTTAGAAGTTAAACACAAAAAGGCTGCAAGCACTATCATAAGTATTACAATAACTAGAATCACTTTTCTCCCTCTGTCCTTGCTACTGGCTAGAGTTATGCACAAATATTTACCTATACATATAGTTCTGTATTTATTGGAGAGGGGGCAGGGGGGCAAACAACCCAAAAATCAACAAATCTACAGTGCTGAAATCTTTGTTCTGTAGACCTTAGTACTTTTAGGTGACTCTATGTTCTTTTGTTGAATCCATTTAAGAAATTAGCTTGTTTATTTTTTCTTGAGTAATAGTACAGTCTGTTTACAAGATAAATTATTAGCAATTATCAAATGTACTCTGAGATTTCATAGCAGAATATGCCACTTCAGATCTCACTTATATGAAACTGTATCCCTACAAGAAAGAGCCCAATACATTGCTCTGTTTAATCAATTCTACACAGTTCATCTTGATGACACGCTTTATAAATGCAATTTGCATGGACTGTAACTATCTTTCATATAATCAATATTAATCTTTGTATTAGAAGTTCCTGAGTTCACTGGCCAGAGCAAATAGAAGCCAGAAATTACGCTCTATCAAAATGCTTTCAATCGAGTTACCCAGGGGAAACAATGTTAAAAGGTACAGAAGCTTCACCCTTACAACTAAAAATAGGTAACTGAACAAAACAGGTTAAAAATAAAGCACTCAACAACTAAAAAACTCCACAAAATAAAGCAGGCTATAAAGCAGTGGGAAAGGTTGAAGGGAAGACTGTTTAAAGAGCATTGGATTTTAGGGACTAAAAGAAAATTTTCCCTTTCCTTCAGGTGCTGGAAGAGAATTTCCTTAAACCACTTTTTTTGGTGCTTTAGTTCAGTTTTCAAGCACGAAGCAAGCTGTAGGCTATTCAAGTATTTAGTTCATCTCCTAAAAGACCTTCTTAGTAATAGTCCATCCTGTTGACATAACACCCAGAGCCATGAGATCAATAAAAGTGTTCCCAGATAATGACACAACTTCAATATTGCTGAGTTGAAAGTAATGGTTCTTAAGGCTGATATGTCTCATGCCAGCTGCTGTAAAAAAGCCAAATTAATACCCTTTTGTATTTGTTCCCCTTCCTCACTCAAGGGTTTTGTAAAATTTTTGTTGCAGACTCTGGAGCTGTGGAGTGTCTGAGTCTGCTAAATACATTTCCCCAAGCCCAAGAGACTCCTTGAACAGTACCTGCTGTGGGCAAGACTAACACAAAGAGCTACATGTGACTACACCCTAGGAGATCAAGAAATTCTGTAAATGCTTTTCCAGACCAGAGAACTGAACTGCACAACTAAGTCACATTTCTAAACTATGAATCCATCAGATAGCTCAGCAATTCTGAATCCCAAAGGGATCAAAGTTTTACGAGTTACATTACATCCCTAGGAATCCGCAATCTAAAACAGCCTATATAGGATACATTTGCCTCTGCATTATTTCAACACATATTCCTTGAACGGGTACCAAAATCACCAATAACTTGAAGCACTGTGCTTTGAACAGGAACTATCATATAGCTACTGAAATTACAGAGAATAAGAAAAGCCTTTTTGAATGTATTTCTTACCAGGAATCCTAAGGGGGGGATTTTTCAAGACAGAAAAGATGTCTATTATTACACAGATTTTGTAACATAAATGCAGCATCTAGAGACCCAAAGAAGGGCCTCTGGGCCCAAGAGTTTGTGTTTTACTCTGCTAATGCAGGCAACCCAACAAAAAAATACTTTCTCTCCTTGCAAATTTTGCCTTCCTTAGCATCCATACTCATTCTTCTACAGCCTTACTCCCTTTCAGGAAAGCTCTTTAACAGCTCTATTTTCACTGGGTTAATCAGTACGAGGCAAGAGAAGCCTGTTCAACAGAATTATAACAATGAAATGTAGGCTTCATGATACATTTTCATTCTGGATTCTCTCTACTTAACCACCAAAAAAGAAAAAAAGCAGGACAACTTTGTACTCCTCTTTGCATAATATCAATGGCACCAATGAGCCTTCTTTCAGTTCTGATGCCGCATTCAAGTCCACATTAACCTAAGTGTGTGCCTGACAAGCCTGTGCTCCCAGAGTTGTCAATGGCCTCAGCAGGCTCCTGTGAACTTGCAACCTGCAAGAAATGTACTGAATGACAAATCCCTTCTACCTGTGTGCTGGGCTTTGCTGTCCAAGCTGTTGGTGGAATGGCATCACCCAGCAACAAGTGCAGGAACAACAGACATGAAGGGAAAAGCATAACAGAAGGGATGGTGCATGATACAGAGCAGCTGAAAGAGCCTGCAATGACTTGATCTACTTTTTCACCTCAGATCATCAAAGCTTTGAAAGAAACATCCTCCAATGGCACCATGTTCAATTCATGGCAGTGTGAAAAGCTGAGTCAACAAACCTGTGCAGTTTTCATTCAAACAAGAATTATACTGCTCTGAGAGGGAGTTGATCACTTTGAATAAAATGACTGAGCTCACAGTTTAGATTAATACATTAAAAAGAGACAGGGACTCATGTGGAGTCAAACTTGAAGCTCAAAATGTTTCAGCCACACCCCTTCCCTGAAGTTCTACAAAAATGATCTTGCTTTGACTAAATTCAAAGGAAATGGATGAAGTAGTACATAGTGTCACATTTTTTCTCATTTTCTAATGACTAAAGACAGACATTTAAAATATGTTCTACTCCCAAGCATGTTCACAGACATGAAACTTAGCACCTTCCAAGGTCCTAAGTCTTCACAGGATTACAACTCACTTTTGCTACTGCATTAATACTGAAATGGCTGTCATGCCTCCAGAAACAGCCCAACTAGACAGGCATACTTGTGGGTGGGGGCAGGTTTATAAAAAAATCTCACCGCAGAACCCATCACAAACAAAACAAACCTCCAATCCCAAACTTCTTCTTAAAATACACTCTTATACAGAGCTTTCATGAACTAAAGAACATCATCTCATTTCATCATGGAGAAAAGATTACTTGGCTATATATGGCTTATATACAGTAGGGGAAGGCATACAAATTAAATTCTATTCATCTTTGTTCATGGTGAACTCTGCCATGCAAAAAAAAGTCTTTTTCATAAAAAATTACCTCCATCCCATATACAAAATGAAACCACCTCACAAGCAGATATGAAGCACTTGCAAGTTCTCCTTAGAACCCATAAGTAGTTGAGAGGTGCAGTCATCAACTTCCCAATACAGCGCCCAACATAAAGGGATCTAATTATCCTTAATATTTGGCTAGGAATTTTATTTGTATCTGCCAAAAAAAGGAAGAATAATGGAATCTGCAAACAATAGGAAAGTTTTAAAAAATATTTCCTCCTGCTGCCAAAAAAAATTAAAAACACAGAGTAATGAAGATATGAATCTCTTTCCGCCCATGGTCCATAGTAAAAGACACATGAATCTGAAGAATGTTGTCTTTAGAACTTTCCCCTGCTTCTGCCCCTTGCCTTCCACATGCATTTATCAGTTGTCAGTACATTTCAGACTGTAAATAAGCCATAATAACCTCCATATTTCTCTTTGCAATATTCAGAAACTAATCTATACATTTGGATATGAAACCCTAAAACATTTTACTGATGAAATCTAAGAGATCATCAAACACAATGCTAGGAGAAATAATAAAGATAAATTAGAAAATTTTTGAAGGATGCAATTAATCTAAGAAATAATTAGAGTGAGTCTTCGCCCACTGAGTAATGTCCAAACTCCCACAGATTTCAGAAACAAGGCTGAGCACACAGTGGAGAAAAATCCTTGAAGTCACATGAGTTATTAAAACATTAAATATCAGATCCAATTTATGAAAGGCAATAAAATTCAACCTGTCAATTCTGCATGTGTTTCAGTTCTCCAGGTATCACATGCAAAACTTAAGCAGACGACCCCCAAAAAAGCAAACAGTTTTAAGTAATGTAAAACACTAATAAAATCTTTGACAGTATTTGTACTTCAGTAGATGTTTATTTTTGGAATATGAAAGTAACCTAAAGATTTAGACCCCAGGGAGAATTTCAAAAGCCCAAGCTTCAACAGTATCTACATGAAGTAAATGTGACCAAGAGCCTGATTCAGCCAAGCATTTCAATATATCATTAAAATCAGACTTCTGCTGAAGTCCTTTCCTTTTTCAACAAAAATACACAGGGCTATGTTTTAAGTGCTTTGTTGAACTGAGGCCCAAGTTCTAATTTCCTTTATTTATCTTAGATACAAAATGGCCAAAGGAAGGGGTCAAATGCTGCAATAGATAGGTTATGGGTTTAAGGACACTGGAACTGCTGCAACGAAATGCCATGGGAAGAAAAAGGAAAGAGAAGTAGTTTAACAATGGAAGTAATGGGAGGAATTCAGATAGTTTAAGATAAAGTCTAAACAACTGCCTCAAAGTCTTTTAGCTTATTTGTCCTATCTTCTCCTTGCCTCATATAATCTTCCATCCTTCCAGCTTCTTTTTCTTAAAGTAAAATCCTGAGAGAATGTGGGCACAAATAGCAATACAAAACAATAAGCAGAGACTAGACAAAAGTCCCTGCAAACAGCTGCACAGAGCAGCCCTGCATCGACAGGAGATGCACCAAATGATTTAGTAAGATTTTCTTTTGGTCTCAAATTTCTACAAATCCACAGTTCCTTTTGCTGTCACAATACTTGCAAATGCACCAGTTCCGTGCAAAACTATGTGTAGTAACTAAGGAAACAGAATTCATTTTCAGGGAGGAATGGAGAATAAGACAGGCATAGCTGCCTGCCCACAGGCTTTTTTTTTTTCTCTTTGGTGTAGTTCATCAGTGCCAGGATTCCACCTACAGATACTGAAAGAAACTGTAAAGAAGCAGTAAAGGAAGGCTTCTTTGCAACTCAATTCATTGCCTCAAATAAAAATAAGCTTTTCATGTTACAGTAGTCCAGAACTTGGAATTTTTAATAATATAGTTCCTTAATAGGGCTTGGAATAGCACTGTACTCTGTGATTTAAGTCATGACAATATGAGAGAAGGAAGTCAGGTCATTACACACTCAGCTGATGCTCTTTGATAAAGCTGGTTTGCAGAAGGTCACAGATGTGCACTTTTGTATTGCAGAGAAGAATTAATTAAGAAACTAGAAGTTCATATTTTGGCCATCCCCAGATGTAAACACAGACTTATAAAGAGAAGGACTTGCATTCCCTATTCCCTGCTCCCAGACTACCAATAAACTTATCACCAGCACTATCTGAGCTGTGTTCCTTGCAACTCCAGAGCAGAACTAGATTGTGAGGATGATTTTTTGATTACAAGCTTTTGAGAAGTCCTCTTCTTCAAAGCTCCTTATGGCCTAAAACAACTGTTTCATGTGGGAGAACAAAAATTCAGGCAATTTTCATATAGACTACAGAAAGAGGGTGTGTGCAGGTGAAGGGAAAGTTGAAGAAAAACAAAACAATGGCAAAGGGAAGGAGACAAAAAAAAAACCAAGCCCAGGACAGAAAGAGTAGTTCTCACCCCTAAGGATTTATATGCTTGCATACACACATACATATGTAAAAAAGAATGCATTCACATTTAACTCCTACCTACCTTCCAGTGAGTAACTCCCTGACTCCCCCTGCAAATCAGAACTGGATACAGCAGTACTGCCACAGCCTGCTCTAAGACAGCACCTTGCACCTGCAGTTGTGCTGTCATTTTAAACAGAGTCCCAGCAGAAAGGCTGAGTTTGTAGCTGAAGATACTCGCCATGCCAAGGACACCTGGATGAGCTTGCGTTTCAAATGATCCATATTGGCATAATACTTTTGAGAAAAACTAGACAAACTGTTAGCTTCCAAAAACATTAGCCAAGCAACTGAATATGTCAATATCAGCTAAAGAACAGGTTATTTTGGTTTTGTTTGGATTTGATTATTAAATCTCCCTAGAACAGCAAATGAAATATTATCCTGGTCTGTCCATTGGTATATTCAAATGAGACGTTTTCTATCTCCAAAACTATTTGGGAAGGGTTACGATTAAAGAATTTGAAAGTTTTCTGATGAGGCACCCAAATCTGAACTTTCTCAGAAACTTACAAAGAGGACACAGCACGATCACCCATACAAATAAGCAGCACAGTTCTGAGGAAGTCTTTACTCAGTAGCAATGCGAGGGGTTGCCTAGAATTTTCCAACTTAAAGAATAAGTACTTTTTTCAGGCTACACTCAGGGTAAATATATGCAAGATAGCTAGAAGATGTCTTGTTAACGAAATGCAAACATCTTAATCACCATTTGTCTTCATACCTACAGACAATACCCCCAAATAAGTAATTTGCCTTATGTTTGCATTATGTTCAATATGACAAAACACACTAAAAGCAGGCAGAGAACAGCTTAAGCTATAGAGGTGAAGACTAAAACTCAAATGCTACAAGTTAGTTAATTGTGGATGCACCTACTTTCACACTCTACACTTCAATAGCGTGGAATGCCTTTCAACAGTCTAATTTACCCATCAACATAAAAGGAGTTTATTTCGCTGACTCACATTAACCCTTAGTGGATTTTCACTAACAAATTTTGTGCCTATTTCCAGTATTTCTTCCTTCTGTCCTCAATGTTTATTCAGGGTATACACTAAAGAATGGGGAATACAAGAGATACATTTTAAGTTCTTCAATCTAAATCCCACTTTTTGGCTTTCTGCCTCTTTCCTAAATATTAAAACAAACGACTCGTTTCAAGACCTTCTTTCTAAAAATAGTTGGTTGGACTGCTTAATTGTGTTAGCCGAAATACAAACATACGAAAAAGGAAAGGGGTTTGCAGAAAAAACATTGAAGAGAAAAAAAAAATCAGATTTCATCTGGCCTTCCCATCATCACTTAAGAGAATTGTTTTGTAGTTACATCATCAGGAAATAAAATACTATCCTCCAAGGACCCCGACTCTTTACAGAAGGAAAAAAAAAAAAGGAAGGTTCAAAGTTCATATCCCCCCTCAGAGGAGTTCGGCTAAAGTCACGTTTTCTGTCATATTAAAAAAAAAAAAATAGGAAAACCAGAAAAAGCTCCCTTAGAACAGGTAATTAAAAAAGATGACTTGGAATTTAGCTTTTCCCTTTTCAAACTCTAGGCTGCGGGACTAAATGGAAAACATTGTGCCTTATCAGTAACAACTTCTAAGGACTTCATTATCAGTGCTAGAGGGGAACTGCCCTAACCCAAACCTTCCGCACATTCTTCTGGGCCCTGAGCTGGTGGACAAACGCAGCGTTTCACACAGTGCTGGGCTCAGACGGAGCCAGCACCCGGGGCCGAGCTGCCCAGGGCGGGCCGAGCTGCCCAGGGAGGGCCGAGCTGCCCACGGCCGAGGTCTCTAGTGCCGAGCTGCCCAGGGAGAAGCGAGCTGCCCAGAGGGAGCCGAGCTGCCCACGGCCGAGGTCTCTAGTGCCGAGCTGCCCAGAGGGAGCCGAGCTGCCCAGGGCCCAGGTCTCTAGTGCCGAGCTGCCCAGAGGGAGCCGAGCTGCCCAGGCCCCAGGTCTCTAGTGCCGCGCTGCCCAGAAGGGGCCGAGGTCTCCAGCCCCGAGCCGCCCAGGCTGCGGCCGCCGGCGGAGAGCCCCGGGCAGCACGGCGGGGCTGCGCCGCGCCTTATATGGCAAGGGGCGGAC